>VWYK01114616.1:107780-140854 GCA_013399775.1 Semnornis frantzii | reverse complement strand
AATAATGGGGAGGAAGGAAAAAAGATCTCTCACCAAGAAAAAAACCAACAAACCAAAACAAACAAACAAAAAAAACCCCAACCCAAAAGAAACACAGGAAATAAGAAATTGTAAAGTGAAAAATTTGCAGAAGTAATAAAAAACTACCCTGTGATAGAGCCAAAGAAAAGCAAAAATAAACTGACAAAATTTGAAGTGTCTGGGTAGCTTTCAAATATGCCTGAGCTCTTCCAAGGAATTCAAGAATGGTTGAGTGTAAGTGGAAGAGAGCCCAGTACTCCATGCCCAGCAGTTCTGAATTCTACTACCAAACAGTGACTCTGCATCCCACAGCTGATGGAACTTTATTGTTCAGAAAAGGAGAAAACATTTTCCTCTCTTCCTAGGCAAACTCATCATTTCACTTCTTCACACACTCCTCTGTGCCCCCCTCTTCCATGCACTACCCAACACTCTCATTGCTGCAGGGGGTATGGCAAAATGCACAAATCCTTCCCCAGCTCAGCTAGCTTCAATGACTCCAACATGCTCCCACGACACACCTTGCTTCAACATTCTGCAGACACTGCACATTCCTTATTCAATAGACTTTTGGGTCTGGTACACTGACAGGTTCTGTTGTGGATTATTACTGCTCACACAAGCATTTCCTAGGGTACTGTAAGATCAGTAACAATAATCAACACCAACAGAAACCACTTAAAATCCCTTTCTGCTGCAAAGCAGTCTGGCACACAGAGTATTACAGCTGCTGGAACCTGAGCTCTGTAGCAGTAAGCACGAAAATTAAAATACACAACGAAGTTTTGAGAGGAAACAAAAACCAAACCCTGTGAAAACGAAAGAACACCACTTCTGACTGGATGAAGTTATTTCTGCCCTTTCCACAGGCGTCGCTGGATTTGTAACCCCAGTTCTAAGCCTGATAAAAAACAGAAACCTTTGAGCAGGATTTGGCTTTATTTGTAAGAGTAAGCAAAAAAGAATTAGAAGTGATACACCCTTAAAGAACACAGCTACAAGGTAATTCGAAGAACAGTTGTAGGCTCTGATCTTACAAATGATTATACACACAGAAAACTCCTTGATTGTCATGGTACAAACAAGTCCTTTAGAGATTGCATCTAACAGTCATCAATCAGACAGGCTGCTGATTGCACATCAGCAATGTGCTTCCTTAAGCTGAAACCAACAGAAGAGTTTACTGCTTTTACAGAAACATTACAGCTGGCATAGACCAAGCTGAAGCCCATGTCTGGGGCACTCTACACAAGAAGCAATCCCTCTTAGAACCAGAGTGGCCACCACCAACACACTTAGGGTTTTGTTCCATTCATTCCTAGAAAACAGTTCCAAAATCTCACAGCTCCAACAATATGGAAATGCTTTCTCATTTCCAGCCTCAATTTATTCACAGCCCAGCTCCTATCCCTTCATTCTGGCGCCAGGCTGGCCCATTAAGATGGGTTTGTTCTCCTTGATATTTGCAATCCAAATGTATTTATAGACAACCATCATATCCCTCTCAGCATTTGTCTGGATGGACTTCACCCAGCCTAGTCCTTCCAGTTTTGTCTAGGATGATGCCCTTCTACCCCCTACCACACTGTACTTGCACAAGTCTAACCTCAGCTCTTCTCTGGGTGACTACAACTGCACCAGGAGTGCTGCTGAGGTCTGTCTCCCTCGCAACACTTTACACTGACACCAGCACCTACCTGTACTGACACAGGTACAGAGATGTTTCAGCACAGCCTCTGCCACACCACCAGCTGACCTTTCTCCCTGGCTTTCTGTCTTACTCCCAAGTTGACAGCACAACTTCTTTATCCAGGTCACAGTACTTGTTGCTTCAAGCCCCAAGGTCCTCACATTCTCAGTGATAACTTGGCTGTCTTCAGCCAGCTGTGTCCTTCATCCTAGGTTTTAATCACATATTTCTCCTCTCACATCTCCAGCGTTGCTCTAGATGGCAGTGACACAGGAGAAGACATCCTCTGCGTAGCTATCAGAAGAGCAGGACTCACCTACAGCTTAAGGACAGTCAGACCCTCCTCTCAGGCTGGGAAGCGGCCAATGGTGTTTGTGTCAGAGCTGCCACTACTGCAAGGTCTGCATTAAACTGAGGCTAAGAGACAGTTGAAGTGGCTCAGACATTTGTGTTATAACATGAAGCCACTTTTCACTCCCTAATCATGCATATTTGATTAACTTGGCCAGTCAGGGCTGTAATTTGGAGCCATTACACTACATTTTTGGGGCCATCTAGGTTACGGTTTGGCTCTAGGAGACAGAAAAGTATGGGAAAGCTTGAGAATGTGTTCAAGAGAAATAAAAGTATTTCCCAGCTCCGGTTTAATGCTGACCAGCCATTTCCACAGACAGTTCTTCACTCATCCAACAAGATACAGAACAGACACAAATGAAAAATCTTTTTTAATTTTCTTTTCAGTGTTTGAGCCTCTTCAAGGACTGTAGGTCAGTTAGCAAAGAAAGGCATTGCCAAAACCATAGTCTTTGGGGATTGATTATTTAGCACTAATTTGTTAACTATGTTATTTTACTTTTTCAACTGACCATGTGACTGGAAAATTCCCCAAAAGGCAGAAAACAGCAGGAAGTGCGAAGTTAGAAACATTCAGCATCAAGGAATGTCAATGCCACCACTGATGAATTAAAAAAATTAACAGTGAAGATTTCTGTGTTTTGGAATTATTTGACTATGTTCTATTCTAGTCAATACAAACACACACAAGGAAGTCTGACAAGTTTGTCAACCAGTAAAACCAAGACTTGAGCTAAATTCAAGTGTAACACAAAACTGAGTCCATCAGAAACGTGAACAGCTCTGGAACATGGAATCATCTTCAGAGAAAACAGATGTGCACAGGAGTAACTCACTGCTACAGCATTATACTCAGGAGTGCAGGCAGAAGCAAACAGGGAGTGGAGGCAGGTTTTCATCCTGATCCATGACAGACTTGATTGACACAACCCACCCGGTTTTATCACGCAGACATCAACTCAAGTCAGTCTGAGTGAGCTATTTAACAGGCAAGCCAGACATTCCAGGTGAACACAAGTGTGTGGCAGTCTGACAGGCAAGTGTGGCCAGGGAAGGCAACACAAAGAGGAGAAGCAGAAGCAGCTGCCTACCTTCAGCAGCCCCTCTTGCCTTCATCAGACAACATCCATGCTTGTCAGTGTGTCATCTCCAAAAAGTATGCTCCACTGTCACCAAAAGAATTGAGACATTTTGCACATTGGAGTGCAAAGAAAAAGTATTTTACCTGAACTGAGTAACTCATTTGACTATGTCATGGGTTGAGTTGAATCTGCTGCTGCTATTCAATGCCATGCTGCCATCAGCTTCAAACTGAAAGTGATGACTGGAGCAAAGTATCACGAGGCTTGAAGTTCAGACATAACATGAGAGGTTTCCTGTTCCAGTTGCTGTTTCTGGTTTTGGGATGTGGGGTTCTGCCACTGGGCTGGCTGCTGCGTGCTTGGGAGGGGGAAACCATTTTGTCCTTGGCTTCAGCATTTTGCTGCACTTTTCTGCAAACAGACTAAGGCCATTGTGCATTGGGTTCACTCTTTTACTGGAAAACTCTTGATCTCAACTATTTATCTCAACACAGATGTCTTTTTGTGCTACTTTCCCTCCCATTTGTGGGTGGGGGGAGAGGGGCTTGTGAGAGTAGGCTGTTCTAACCCAGGACAGACTTGCACAAGGGTGCTGCATGTCCAGTGTGTCATCGACAGTCTGCCACACAGGGGAAGGCTGCAGCAAGTTTGTGGTTGCTCTCATAGCCTCACTGCAATACTACAAAAGATCCATGTGAAAGCAATACCATTAAAACTAAAATCCAATCTACTTGAATTGCCTTTAGGAGATCTCCAAAACTGCTGACTATGCTGCTTTTTCCAAGTCTCTGTTTTGTTTTGGGTTTTTTTTTAAGAGACTATGAGCTCAATGTTAGGTTGCTGTGATCCAGGGCACTGTCAGTAACAAACACATTTCACAAGATACACCCTAAATATTGATACTTAAGTTTATACTGTATATAAATATAAATAAACGTTTCACACAAAACTGACTTGCAGGTTCCTGAAAATACTCTAAAATCCCACCTAACCCCACACTGTATAAACTATATGTGCACACACATGTAACAGAGATGTTATTTTACAGACTAGAAATACACTTTGGAGAAATATGCACATGAAATCCACACACAGCTATAGAAAACATGCACAGTCAATAGCAAACTCCTCTTTAAGAACTCTTTTGAAGCTGGTCTTTCAAACCCAGGGTTTACTGACAGTGATATGCAGCCTGAGGACAGAAGTTGATTTGAGAACTGACTGAAAATACTTTTACTAAATAAAAGGCTTTAATGAAAAGAGTCTTCACCAGGAGTTCTGTGTGTTATTTCGTATGTTCTATTAGTAAGGCTGAAGTGTGTTTCATTTCAGACCAAGCCTATCAGATGCTGTAATGGATTGAATATCTACATGAAAGGATCATTATGTCTTAAGAGTCACTGATGACAGCCCATCAATCCACACAGCTCCATCTCAAAAATCCTATTAATAATCAGCAGCAGTTTTCAAGCCCCAGTGATCCTTAGTGAAACCTGGTACTAGAAACAGCTAGCTGATACTCAACTGCACGAGGCTCTGATCTGTCTAAGACTGATGCATGCTGCTGGCTGGGCACAGTAGTATTTCCATCCTGCTTTCTAAAGAGTGTCAGTTCAGGAGACATTGGCAGTCTGCCCCTTCACCTGTAACACTGCCACTGGCAAATCTGGGAGATGTTGGCAGAGGGTCACTGAATACAAACACCAACTATGTGCACAGCCTTACTGTAATAACTGTACCTTAGCCACTGCATTGTACACTGAGGTGTAACAGAAGTTTTTAGGATGTTCTTCTGTTAATCCTTTCCAAATCTCTCATATGAAATTTGATCCAAGGCTCTTTGAGTTTCGGTAAATTTACCAGGGTTTGGATCAGCTCCAAGGTGATTATTTATTCCCAAAGACACATTAATGCTCAGAACACGGTGTCTTCCTTTATTTGTATTCCTTGAGAATTTCATTGTGGTGGGAAACCAAAATGCAGCAACTGCATCATTAATATAAAGAAGAACCTGAAGCTGGAAAGATTATTTTACTTAATCACTGACATAAGAGGAACAAATCTAAGACTCACCTAACAGCAGCACCATTCTTGATTTGTTTGTGTCAGTTTCAAAAGATCTGTTGCATTATGAGAGCTCTTCAGCTCTTCTTTGAAACAGTCTTAGATGGATGTGAAAAGGTTCCTTTGCTGTCTAGAGAGCAGCAAGGACTTGGGGTAGACATGAGGCCTTCAAGCTGAAAAGTCTCTGAAGAGAAAATGCAGGTGTATGGCTGGTTGGCTCCCTGGGCCATCATCACCAAAAGTGGGTATCCCTCTAAGGAAATGAAAAAACCTCTGACAACACTCAGAAAGGCTAGCTGTTTACAGCTCCCAAACCACCAGGAAGGGTGCGAACTTCTAGAACAGACAGATAAATTCTTTAATTAATTTTCTAAATTATTTTGGGTTAGCATTTGTTTGGAAACTTGTCTGCAGTGTCAATTCTCAGTGTGCGAGGCCTCCTAACCCCATCTGCACAATTCTTTGGCTAAAGAGGAAGGGACGAAAGCTCCTCACATGGCAAATCCACTCCTGAGATCTGGTTGTGCAGTTGAAGGTTGAGCTGCACTGTTTACAAGCAGCATTTCATTTAACATAACAACACTTCCCCAGAGGTAAGTCTCTCCATGGATCCAATTCAGTAGGTGAGCATATGGACAACATCTGGCCAAGGAAACACTCACTGCACCGAAGCATGCTTCAACAGAGTCATTTCCAGCTTTGCTTCATCCTCATGTTTCATTGCTTACTGGGAATGCCCAGTAACTGCCTCACTGGGACGTCCAGCCACTGACTATCGTGTCACAGTTGGACACATCCCCAAGAGCTAAGGGCACACTCTAGCTGTTCATCATCACAAAACTACTTGTTTCCAAACCAGTTGAATTATACCTCTTAATGTTACCTTTTCATGAATCTCTTGTGTGGACTGAGCATCACAAAATGCCACCGTGGCTACGTCCTTCAGAATGGGCATTTCTACTGTACAGTCCCTGCCATCCAGCAGCGCGACCAAGGGGCGCGGGTGCATGGGCCCGTTCATGATTGGAGGTCGAATGCCTGGGAAGAAACAGAGAAGCCCTGTCAGTCAAGTCATGCAAATGGGATAGAAAAAAAAAATTGGTTATAGCTACTGCATTAATTCTGATGGCAGAAAAAGAGATTTCAAGGACAGAAGCTAGTAAAACAGTAACGAGTTTACAGTCAGCAACCAACCAAAGCCAGAGGAAAAATGCTGTGGAGTTTGAGGAGGCTAAGCAATGGGAGAGGGGTAAAATCACCAAGTGGATAAAAACACCACAGTGTGTCTCTTAAAGAGACATCCTTACTGCACTGTTAGGAAGTGTCTGTGTGACCTTCTCCAGGATTTACATTTTGACCGGATTCAACCCCTTTGTGAGCTCTAGATAGTGAGAAATACCTTGTCCAGGCTTGCAGAGAACAGCTTATGGAATATCATAAGCAACACAGAGAGGATTTGAGGATTCATTTTACATAGATGATGATGACCTGCTGACTAAAATGTAACCGAAAAAAGCCTGTAACAGCAAAACTTTGGATCCTCAGTAAATTCAAAGTGCCAGTGTACAGTCTAACTGCTAATGTATGTAGGTCTGCTTAGACTTTCAAGTTTTACAAAGCAATTCTGTGCAGATTTGTCAAACTCCATCACATTTAATCTGCCATTTACAGAACGTGAACAAAATGTCCCTCTCTAAGTCATCGTGATGCTTGGAACATCACAGAGTGACAGAGAAACACACATTAGATATCTGGGGGAATTAAAATCAGTTGCAAGTGCAGACTTCATTTATATTCTCTTTATGGAGTCTTAAAATGAAAAGTAATCCTTATAACACAATATTTAGAGAGCATCTTTTTAACAGTATAGATGCTACAAATACACAAAGGTACTCAAGGGAATAATATCAAACCATTGCATTTAGACAAAAGCAGTTAAGCGTGGGTGGAAAAAAAAACAAACCACAAAAAAGAAAAAGGACTTCCTGAAGAGATAAGGAGAAGCAAAAAAACAAGACTAAAGTACATATTTTTTCCTCTTAAGTAGTTTTAAACACTGCAAAGTGAAGCAAGCTAGATTATTTGTTGTATGCAAATTTCAGCAACATATTTTTGTCACAGTGCAAATTTAAAAGCACTGCTCATTGCTTGGTGATACAAGTTAGTCCAACATTAAATGCTAAACACAGAGTGAAGTTCCCCAGTTACTTTCTACAAGCAAAGCCTGCATCTCAAATCCCAGCCCGTGTCAGAAAGCAGGCCCTGAATAACTCTCATCTACATATTAAGCACATGGAAAATTAGCAGAATCCCAGCTGTACAAGTTATCTGGTGAAGAAAAACAGCTGCTGGGAAAGAAGGCTTTCAGAAATCAACAGAAACAGCACACTACTTCCCAAAGGGACCAAGCACAGGTCTGGGGCTGAAGGAGTAAGCTAAGGAGACCATGATCCTCAATTTCAGCTGTCCAGTCTGTGCTGATTCCATGCCCGCTCCTTACCATGGCAGGATGACAGCTCAGCCCTACTGCAACCTGGCATTTAAGCTCTTCACCTATTCAAACACTTGAAGAAGACAGAACAAGAGTTTCTACACTTGATTCTCTTCTGTTCAAGCACCAGCACCCCAGCAGCTGCTGATGCCCGCACACTGGCTCTGCAGTGCTCTCGCCAGTGCAAACAGGCAGCCAGATGTGAAAAGTATTCATCAGCTAAGTTTTCCATGGGTATAGCATCCAGGAAAACTATTCTCTGTTGTAAACCTACCAATTCCTGACCTCTAATGCAACAGGCATGCTTGGAAATACTTATGGCAAACAGATTCTTTCAGCAATACCCAGCCACCAAAATTAACTGGAAGCCTTTTTAGCATCGTTTCAGAAACTGTGCATCTTCCTAACTTAGTACAGTTTCAGGTAACAGAAGTGGCCACACAACCTTCATACAATCACTTTTAGTCAATAAAATACACTATTAATATTGCAATGCAGCTCACAAACACTACACAATGTAAACCTACATAATGATCTTGAAAATAATTTAATGGGAACTTAAGTTTTTAACATGGAGTTTTATAGCTACTTTAAAACACACCAAAATAAAGCACATTAAAAAAACCCAAACATTAAAAAGTTCTAGTGTACCTGATAGCATTAGTGAAATGCTATTAAGTCTTGAAACAATGTAACAATGCCATTGCAAGTCCTGTTCATATTGCACAGAATAACTGTTCTCATTTTATGTTATGGTCATTGCCTTAATTGTCAGGGCAGTAAAGTTGGGATTTCAATGACATCTGAATGCCAGATAAATAAAAACAAACCAAGACAACAGAACTTGGATACTGAGGTTGCTGAAGAGGAATGACGAAAATTGGCACAGATGATTCTCTTAGACCTACTGCTCAAAAGAGGACACGGCCTAAACAAGTAAAAGAAAGTGATATGAAAAAACTGTTGTTTCCAAGAACACAAAACACATCTCTTTACAATAATAACCTCTCTAAGGCACATAAAGGTGTGGTCTGGTTTTCCCCTCACACCAGGGGACCTATTGATTTCTCGACACAGTAACTTGTGTCCCATGCTAGTGCCAAGCGACATGCCAGACTGAGCCCCAGAACATGGAAATCAAAGCCAAAAAAAAAACAACTAGAAGGAAAAACCCTCCCTGGGCAAATCTCAAGACTGTTAAAAACTCCCAGAACTCAAACACATCCAATGACCTTGACCATGAAACCCCTACAAACCCCAGCTTGCCAAAACTCTTTCTAAACTTGAGCAGAGACTTCCGGTTGCACAATCCTCCTGCCTGGACCCCGTTCCGCTGCATCGCAGACAATAACTCAACACTCGAGTAAACTCAGCAACTCCTGCACAGGGGCAGTCACTATTGAGTTTACATTTGGAAAGACACAGTTTCACTAAGAATCACAAGCCTTTGAACAAAACACAACTTCTTCCATCATTTAGACATATTCTGCCTGTTTCTTATCTAGAAATGTCACACTGCACCCAGTGTTTGGCTTTGCAGCAGCCCCTTGGAGTGGCAGGATAAAGTGATCTGTATTTAAGAGCAGTATTTTCCATGCCTGCATTAACAGTAAACCATGCAGTTTGGTGCCAGAGAGGAATAACAGTAAACCAGGCAAAAAGTGACATTCAACACCACAATTTCTTTGAATCAGTTTCACATTTATTTCCCTTAGTTGGTTTACCCAAGTATATGGCATAGCATTGCACACAACACAGGTAAGCATCACACCATCCACCCCCCAGCCTGGACCCTTTGTTATGAGAGAGCAATCTCCATTTATCCTAACTTGAGACTTTCAGGAACCCCTACCAACCTGACATCTCTTAATCTGAGCTTGATTTCCAGGGTCATGAATTCGATTTCTCAATGCTTTACAATCTTCAGCATTCTGAGGCAAAATAGCAGCCTGTCATTCCATCCTCATTTTCATGTCTTTAATTTTTCTTGCAGCCTCCTGTAATCTTGAACCAAAGCTTTTAAACTTCTTATCCACTGCAACCTCTGTAGCCTGGACGGCGTTCAAATTTTTACTAAAAAATTAAACACAAACAGTACATTAAAACAACATTAAGGCTCTGACTGATGCTCACAGAAGCCAGGAAACTCAAAGTTAAAGCTTCTCACTGCATCTGTACCCTTCCCCTGGGACTGCCTTCCCACCACACCTACTGGGCTGTCTCCAGCCAGTACCAGACCAGGAATTCTGGTGGACTGTGAAGACACAGAAAGAACACCTTGGCCAGGACAGCATCCTGCAGGGATCTAACTAAGCAGTGAGCACCACGCAGGCAGCACATGTTTTGCTAGGTGAGCAGGGATTTGAGGACAGTGTCTGACTTTCAACACCACCCAAGTGCTCCAGTCAGTACCAGTACCAGCTGTGCTGGAGCACCAAATGCTCCATGGAGTACCAGAGATGGAGTGAGAAGCCTTAACTAGGAACTTGGTGGGTTTGCTGGGTGTAAGTCAGATCCTTAAGATTATCTAAATGTATTTAAGGGGGAAAGAACAAAAAGAAATAAAGTTTTCCACAACAGCTTTGGTGTTCCAGCCATTAGTTTTGGGCTTTTTTTCTTTCTCCAACATGAAAATCCTCTGATGGTGAAGCCCTTGCCCCAGTAGAAGTTCCCATGCCATGCCTGCTGGAGTGCCTGAGGCAGCAGCAGGTGTGGGTGCCCACAGACAGGGGAGCTGTGCCCAGGTAGCAGCTACCCACGACACAGCTGACACAAAGCTGCCTGTTCCGGGGCTGCAGTTTGGACTGGCTGCTCTTAGGAGGAGGATCCAAACCTTGTTCTAGCCAAGCTTTTACAGAGAAAATGTTGGGGACTGAGAAAGCAGCTTCCAGCTGCAGAGTCCAACAGGAGGCCAGCCCCAGGCACAAGCACTTCAGCAGGCTGGTGGTCTCACAAGCAAGAGACCAATGGAGTTCTGAAAGAGGAAAGGAAGGGCTGTGAATTATTACTCCACATCCCCAGCAGCACAGGGACATACAAGCTACAAGACCAACCTTAGCACAAGAGGTATGTTTAAGACTGGTAAGATTCAGAGCTACTCAAGTGGCCTGGTTTGCCTCCTGCTCCAAGCCCTACCTGCATATCCTGCTCCTACAGAAACAAAGGTGACTGATGCTGTGTGCACCAAGAGTCAGGCAGCTGAGGCCAGCAGCACTCATATTCACAGCTGGAGGACAAGAAACCTCCCCTTGACATGCTCTAGCCCCTTACAATTTATTTTAAACCTTTTGTAAAACAACCTTTTATGTTAAATTGACAGTGACTGAACTGATCCTGCTGCACAAGTAACAGACCTCAGAGCAGCCCTTGGCTGACACTAGAACACACACCAAAAACGCAACAAGCTAAGCGATTGCTGATGATTAACCATGTCTTCTGAACCTCTCTGCCACTAATTCAGCATCACTAGGATGAGGAATCTCTCACACAGAATACACATGCAAAGGGAAAGCCACTGGCAGATTTGTAGGCCCCAGGTTTGAGCTACCTTTCACATCCTTAAAGCTGTTCGCAAAGCTCATGCAACTCATTACTTTTTATTCCCAGAAAAAAACACAACACTTCCATCTTTTTTTTCTTGAAAAATCCATCAATGCCAAAAAACCACAACAGTTCCCAGTGACCCTGCAAATGACAGTATGGAATACAGGACAGCAGCCTGGCAAAGCACAGTTTCCATTCCCAACTTTATGGGGATTCTTACATGCGCAAAGATTAAATAAGCAGGAAAAAATCCCTTGCCAATGTTCCTTTGAAAGGATTTGTCCTACAAAACTTCGTCTATGCACTGCCAAACAAAGTGATTTATGTTTTTAACAGAACACAAACTCATGTAAACTGTAATCAATATTTATAAAAACAAGACCCCAAAATGACAGGTTGAACATTCACCTAATTTACACTCCTGCACACGTTACATGTGACTGATCCCCTGTGGCATTTACCTTTACTTTATATTCTCACCTAAGCTGTAAATTCAGTGAGAGCTGTCACTTATTTACTGTAATTTACATTTTTTAAACGATAAATGCTAATATTAATTCAAGTAAAGAACGAGTTGTCATAACAAACAAAAAATATCCTGCTCCTAAAGTGAGCACAGAAGCTGTTATCAATTAGACTTGCCAAGAAACACCATTAAAATTCCTAGAAACACCCTGCTCCAAAAACGTATTTTAAGGTTCCTGACGTATCATGCATTTTTACATTTGGGACTCTGCCTTGGCACTCTCATCATTCTCCACGCTGTGAGCACGAGCAACATTTAGATTCAAGGCAGAGCATAACTCTAAAGCAAGCAAGTAGAAATAAACTTTAAAATACAGTGAAGGTACATGGAGCAGTAAAATGGATTCCAGACAAAAAAAAAACCACACACTAAAATTGGTCAGCCCTCAATACTTTTATGTTCAGTATGTTTTAATGCTGAATAAGCAGGGTAAAAAGTCTCCTGATTCTACCAAAAGCAGAGCAAAAACTTTTTGCTACCATTTTCAATATGAGCAGGATGCAATCATCTCTCAGGGTAGGGTTGTGGGACTGAGGGGAGGTAGTGGGTAGAATAAGGAACACTGAGAGGCAGGCACAAAACGGTGACAGATACCCTCAGGAGCCTGAATTAACTAGGAGATTACATTTAAGTTTTATTCTTTTCTCATTTGATGTTTCTAGCCACGCTTCTGTAGATTTCAGGAACCTACTGCAAGTCTTATTAAAATGAACAGGAGCAATCCCAAACTGATTTTCAAACACATAACATCTGGAGTTCACAATGCACGTCCAGAAGCAAACTAAGTCTGAGCTTCAATTAAAGCACACAAGCAGTCCCTGCTGAAGGCTTTAGAGCTCAGAGGTTAATGTCCAGCACACCAGAGCACACCAAACGTTCACTGGAAGGGCACAGTTAATGAATACGCTTTTTTTTAACCCAAATTCAGTAGAAAGAAGTCATCTTCCTTCTTTCCTTTGTAATTTGCAAAGGACCAAGAAAAACGAAAGTTGTTTCAGTTGGTGTTGACCTAGTGATCTGCAGAGCAATCACAGCCACTGGTATCCCTTTGCTAACTGCAAGGACCAAAGTACAACCAGCCCCTCTCCAAGACACTCACTGCTGGTTCCTTACACAAAGTATCTCACCAGAACCACTGCTATGTAACCACCACCCTGGCCCACAGACTTCCTTAGGTTTATGGACACATCACATCACTGCTCTGCTGAGAAATGAGCCTGAGTGTTCAGGCAATTGCTGCGGCGTGCAACACAAAGGCCTCAACACAGCATTTTGATACAACTGCTTTACTTGATTTTCTTTTGGTACTATAGAAAGTAAAAACCACAAAACCACCATGATTTCTATTAGAAAATCCCACATTTCTCTGCTTCTCCTGGAACCTGTGAGCCATGGCTCCTCATTACTGTTCCACACTTAAACAGCCAGTGAACTTGTCAGTCCCAGACAGCAGCCCAGTAACTGTGAGATGTGTTCTGCTGTGTTTTTAAACAGTGGTCTCTAAACAGTCTTTTTTTAAACATCTAGCAATTTTGCTGCTATTTGTCTAACATCTGTCAGCATGCACACTAACTCCTAAATGCTTGTCGGGGTACGAAAAACAAAGGTCCCACAAGGCACATCTTGAAAGTCTATGAGCAGAAATGAAGGTCTGTTAAGGGGAAACAAAAATCATCTGGCAACATTTTCTATTGCTACACATGTACTTCAAAGATCCATGTGGAAACTGGATTGCACATCTGTCAAAAATACACTCCATGTGCATATTTGGAGCATGCTCTAACAATATGCCTGCTCTTAACTAGTACTTCAAAACACAACTGAGAACAGTATGAATCCCACCTATTTAATATCCAATGAACCAGCTGTAACAGCATCATGTTACTGTAAAATGCTTTCATTGTCTATCACCATTCCAAAGCAAACCAAATGACAACACTCAGTTACAGCTCTATGGTATCAGCAGTAAACCACACAAACAGCACAGAATGGTAAGGTTGGAAGGGACCTCAAGGATCATCTAGCTCCAACCCCCTGCCATAGGCAGGGACACCTCCCACTAGCACAGGTCACTCAAGGCCTCCTCCAACCTGGCCTTGAACCCCTCCAGGGAGGGAGCAGCCACAACCTCCCTGGGTAACCTGTGCCAGTGCCTCACCACCCTCACTGGCAAGAACTTCCTCCTAACATCCAGTCTCAATCTCCCCTCTGCCAGTTTAAACCCATTGCCCCTAGTCCTGTCATTGCAAGACCCTGTAAACAGTCCCTACNCACTCCAACAGTTCCATGTCCTTCCTGTGCTGGGGGCTCCAGATCAGGTCTGAAAAGAGCAGAGTAAAGGGGGAGAATCCCCTCCCTTGCCCTGCTGGTCACACTGCTCTTGCTGCAGTCCAGGACTCAGTTGCTACCTGGGCTGCACTCACACTGCAGGCTCCTGTTGAGCTTTTCATCAACGCAGACCTCAAGGTCCTTTTCCTCAGGGCTGCTCTCCAGACATTCACCTTCCAGCCTGGGTTTGTGCTTGGGATTGTGCCTACCCAGGTGCAGGACCTTACACTTGGCCTTGTTGAATTTCATGAAGTTGGTCTGGGTCCACCTCTCCAGATCCCTCTGGATGGCATCCCTGCCCTCTAGCAAATCGACTGTGCCACACAGCTTGGGGTCATCTGCAAAGTTGCTGAGGGTGCACTGATTCCTCTGTCCATGTCACTGACAAAGATGACACTGCAGAAGTGCTGATTTCAGGTGACGGATACATGGAAGCTCCAGAGAAAAACAAAACATCTTAAAGGACTGAGTTTTGTGCCTGACACAGCACTTCAGTGCCTTTCTGCAGTAAACAGTGTTCGAAGTGTTTTTGAGCTTTAAGGGTAGGGTGTTAACTAAGTGCTGGTGGAGCTGTCCCATCCAAGCATGCTCCCGTCATCTAGCTTCAGCTCTAAAGCCAACAGCTTTCATTACCAACACCACCAGTCTGACAGTGCCCTGTGGTGAAAGGCACAGGCCACCCAACGACCTAGAGCTTTGAGTCACTGCATTGAAGCTCAGGACAGGACCCACCAATTCAGAGTCAGAACTTGAGGGATTAGGACACTCAAGGGATTACCCACATTTGCCCAAAGCTATGGGCTGGGAATCTCCCAGTACCCACTGAGACACTGTCTTCTAAAATACAGAACTGAATGCACCAGTTAAGTCTGCATCAAACACCTTCCCACCATGCACCACACACTGGGTATTAGTCAGGGCATACATTTGCTTTCATCTTCCCCCAGGACTGTGACCCTGGAGCAGGCTGGTAATGGTAACTTGGGGGGAGGGGGGAGAAATCCACCTTAACACACACTCAAACCTGAGTTTAAAATACAACTGAGCTTGTATTCCAGCCCATAAACTTTATAGGCTGGTGGGTGTGACTTAAAAAAAAAACCCTAACAGCCAGAAAACTCCTGCTGACAGGAACTGGAGAAACAATCTGCTGCAACACTTATAATGGGAGCAGATGATTAACTGCCCCAGTCATTCCAGTAACAATATCCATCGTGCCAAGACCTTCCACAACACTTTCCATGGAAGAAGTGCTCCTGGAGGTTGAGGACAATACCTGGGATATGGAACACAAGTTTAGAAGCAGTGGGTCAAGCAGGGCTGTGCTGCCACAGGAAGGACCTCTTTTACCCACGCGTTCAATAGAACGCAGCATGGGAGCAGTGCCTTTTAACCAGAAAACTTTGTTATCAGAGTTAGCATCTCAGCTGTGACTTTGATAAAAGCTGAACAGTCACACAACATTAATTCAAAACCTAACACACTCAAGAATGGCTCCTTATTTGCTTGTAAAATATTATCTGAACTATGAAGAGAAAAAAAAAAAGGAAACGGTCACCTTTTTCTCTCCTTCAAAAATGCTTTTCCTGCAGCAAGTCAGTTTATTCCAGCAGGTTTAGTGCTGGGTGCTTGGTTTGTTGTTTTGTTTCAAACCATTCCCTGTGTTTTGCAAATAAATACGGTTTCTTAGCACTGTCAATACAACCCCTCTCAGAGTATTAATTGCACATTGTATTTTGAAGACAGTGCTATGGATTTATTACAGAATAGAACTTCTGGTGGCAGCATGTCCCAATGGCTACCCTCTGGGCTTTTTCTCATGCTTTAGGTGATGCACACTGTCTCAAAGAACCTCAGGAAGCCCAGAAGAGCCTACATCAAAGGTTTCCTTTATTCTGATCCGAAACACCACCAGCAATTCTTCCAGCAGCACACCTGTACTTTGCCCAAGAACGTTAAACTGTTGCTCAGGGCACTCCTTATTCTCCTTATCAAAAAGTCTTAAGATAAGCAAGTGTGGGGCCTAAGATAATCAAATTTAGTTTCACAACGTTTCCTTTTGAGGTCAGCAGAACGCACTCGAATAACACTAAAAATAACAGCACAGAAGTATTTTACATATTGAACATTGACCTCTCCATATGCCTTTTAAACTTCTTAATGTTTTTATTTTGGGAAAGCACCTATGTCATTCACCACTCTCTCAGATGTGCCAGACTTATCAGCAATCCTTAGAGTGGAAGAATAAATCACTATGACTCTTATTTAGGGATGGGAAGAGGGAGGAGAGCTAAAAACTTCCTCTAAAACACATGATTCAAACGCTTTTTAAAGACCAAACAAACATATATGTAGCCCAAACTTTTAAGTCCAGCATAATTAAGAAGTAACAGTTCAAAACAGTATTAAGGTTTCTGGTAAAGCAGGATAATAAACCATGACTTGAGTTACACCCCATTACGTTGTTCTGAAAGCCAAAGCAACTCTGACACACACTGCACCACAGAGCAAAGTGCTCCTTGAAAGCTCTTTTTCCCCCCCTCCCTCCTTTTTCTTGTTCCTCCCACAGCCACCAACCTCTGCTATTCTCTGTCAAGATTAAGAAAATGGTTGCTGATGATTACAAACTAGAGAAGAGTTGTGTTGGAAAAACAAGAATGTCTGGAGCATATACAGAAATCGAAGTCCTGCACCTCCCAACCTAGACTCTGCTGCAGCCAAACCAAGCTTGAATATATAGGATTTTTTGAAAAGATGTTCATTTTGAAGGTAAGCAAACAGGATGCACAAAAATGACAAGCTGACTGAGAGCGGGCCAGCAGCAACAGTCAAAGTGCCAAATAAAACAAGCATTTGAAGGCAAAAGCTAGTTTTATGTTATCATGTTACATTTAATCGTAATATAATAAAAGTGTATGATGTCAGAGAGCTGTTCTACTGAGCTCTGCTTCAAGGAGACTTCTGAGTTTCAATTACAAAGGCTTTGGTCCCAATACTGCAGTCAAAGCTGAGCTGAAGAACCTAGCTAAGATCAGGAGCTATTTCCATGACTTGATGAGAGAAGCAAAATATTTCTTCCCACACATACCACATAGTAAAGGGCTTTAGAGAAGGCTTTTGAACACTTTAAGTTGTTTCCACTGAACTGGTAAAAAGTCCCAAGTGTTTAAAAGTGACCCATATTTGCATTTTTGTCACTAGGCTTTATTATGTTTCTTATCATCTCTGTAGTTTAACAGTTTTTAACTTGAAAAGGGTCTAAGCCACGTGCATAAAAATGCTTCATCTGCAGATAAAGGCTTCCAATTACAAATGTTGGAGGCCATAAGCTGTGTTCTATCTCTGCAAACTGCAGAAAACATTTACTGCTGCTAAAAGCATCAGTTGCAAGAAAGAATTACAAAAGGGATTCCATTATGAGGAGCTACAACTCAAGGCAAAGGGCTGCCCCTGTTTCCCCATACAGGTAACACTTCCAGTAGGCTTTCCCTAGTTGTGCACTCTTCATCTGGATCCAGCACTGCACCTGGCAGGCTGCAGGCAGGGACAGTGCCAGTGAGCCCACGGCACAAGAATTCCACCTCCCCCTCACAGCGGCGGTCTTCAACTCCTGCCACAACGGTCCCCAGAAGCTTGCTTTCCCAATAAATGCAGACTGACAACAGGCTGAGAACAACTGTTTTCCCTTCCAGAGCAAGGTACTGGATACAGCCAAGAATCTCCAAACCCCAGAAACCTCACTTTCCCCTGCCCTACATTTTCAGAATCTGAAGCAGGAAAGCTGTCGGCAGCAGGACAAACAGCAGTGAGCTGAAAGGCATGCAGGAGCACGACATTTCTAAACACCATCACAGGAAACTCACTAATTACTTGGAATTTTTGCATCCGAAGATCAAACTATCACCAGTTTCCTACAAGCAAACTCAAACCACCTCTCCAAACTCAAGTCTGTGGTGCAGCAAATGGACACAGCACAGACTGGAAAGCAAGCCTAGCTGCTGGCTGTGATGGCTGAAGAGATGGGAGGAAAGGACAGCCCGGCGCCTGCCCAATGCCAGACAAGTTATTGCTGGCTCCCAGAAATCCAGAAAGCTCTGTGGTCATCTTCCAGAATGTTAGGGCAGAGCACGAAGCTCATTCCTACTCTTCAGATGAAGAAGTAGCGTCAGAGCAACAGCTCTTCCTAACACATTATTGCCCCTAGTTTCTGGATGTAATGCAAATCAAATTAGTGCAGGCAAACCACTGCAAAAGCAGCAGAGGTCTTTACTTCTGGCCCCTAATTCTAGCTACAACCACTCTTTTTGTTTACTAGGTACATTGGTAGAACTGTTATTTCAGAGGAAATTGCAGCTCTTATTAATACTTTCTTCAGACCAACCTTTTCACTCTTTCTGTCTCTCCTGGGTCAGGACTGTCATCCCAGTCACAAAAGGCAAAGAAATGAGTACTGAGAACAGGAGATGAAATCTGGAAAATAACTCTCTGTAGTGAAAATTCTACACCCATGAGCAGCCGAGGTCATTTGTTTAGTTTGCAGTGCAAACCAGACTAAAATAGGGCACAGTAAATAAACTGCTGCTCCAAAAGTTGCTTTAGGAGGCAACTCCACCCTTCTGTTCCCATGGGGTTTGAAAAATTAATAATTGGCATTATCTCTCATGAAGTTTGCAGTACCGCAATGGATTGTGAGATGTGACCCTCAGGGGCTTTTTTGAGCTGTTACTCGAAGTGAAGAACACTGAGAGCATCCAGCTTCCCACCAGTGCCTTCACCAGAAATCTGCACTCCAGGTTTCCAGTGTTACTGACTAAAAAATTCCTTTGCACCAAGTCACAACATAACTACTTAACAGAATATCACCAAGACACTTCTAACTGCATCATCACCTTGCAGACAACTAACTTTGCTGTTTTCTAGCTTCATACCATGCCTACCACAACCTCACAGCAGTCAAGTGACTTGCAAAATGACTGGAGTTACTGAAAACTGCACGGCTAACAGTAGTTTTAGCCATTTTCTTCCTTTACGGACATAGAATGGGATCTCTGGAGATAATCTAGTCCAACCCATCCACTAGAGCAGGTTCACCCAGGGCAAGCCACACAGGAGTACATCCTGGTAGGTCTGGATTCTCTTCAGAGAAGGAGACTCCATGACCTCTCTAGGCAGCATGTTCCACAGCTCCAGGACCTTCACAGCAGAGAATTTTTTCCTGATGTTGAGGTGGAACTCCCTATGTTGTTGTTTGTGCCTGTTACCTCTCACACTACTACACTGCATCGCTGCAAAGAGCCTGCCCCCTTGACACCTGTAAGATATTGATAACCACTGACAAGATTCCCTCTGTTCTTCTCCAGGTTAGACACGAAAGAAGAGACCTAAGAAGAAGTCTAAGCTAGAAGTGTTCCAGTCCAGTTAACTCAATTACCAGTGGCCATTTTTTCCCCTTGCATGGCTCTGGCTGCTGCCCTTGCCAGACCAGTAGTGTTATCAGTCACTTAAGGAGAAAGGCAAAGAGGAGAAAAATGTACTTTACAACAGCCATAGAAGCATCTCTTGTCTCCAGTTTCTCTGACAAGTACGCAAATATGATAGAAGAGTTGAATACATTTATTTTTCTCCTCTGTTAACGGACCCATTTGGTTATGAATGAAGGGAGGGTGGAGGGAGAGAGGAGCAATGGTTTTGTTCTGTGCCTGATGAGATCCTGTCACACAGGAAGCAGCACAGCCCAGCTCCTTTCCACAGCTGCAGCATGGTTAGCAAAACCCTGTTCTGCAAACTGTTAAAAGTGAGACAGAGAGCCCTCATCTTCTGCACTAAGCTCCTCGATCCCCAAGAAAACCACTTGCGAATAACTACACAAAGACTCTGAGCAGTCAGTAGAAGGCCTCAGTACCATGCAAGTTCATTTTTTTTCCACTCAAGACAATATTAGTTGTGAAACTGGGGGGGTTTCCACCTCCAGAGTCTGGTCTGCTTTTAAACTGTTTTTCCAACCACCCTGAGGAAAGCAGCCACATGGTTGCTGGGCAATATCATGACATGCATAGTACAGGGTCAGCAGCACGAACAATGCAACTATTCCTCTACAGCCTATCTGGAGTTCTTCCAGGGATGTGTGTCAAACCCTGCACACACTAAGGGGTTTGAAGTTCAAATGCATGGGCTTTAGCTCAGGGAACAGAGAAACAGCAGTGAAGCAACACCCCCAAACAGGCCAGATGGACTGTGAAGATGCAAACCAGAGTTATGAGCAGCACCAACTTGAATTAATTTGTTTTCCCTATGAAACCGTTAGCAACCTATGTGGTCAAAGCCTGGAATAGGATGGAGAAGTGCATGCCAATAGAAAATTAATCCAAATCTTAATTTTTATTCTGCATATTCAGTATGTTTAAAGCTCTTCTGACAACAGTCTACAGATCTTAGGAAGCAGAACAAGATTAAATCGCATCTTAACGTGAAAGCAACTATACTGAAAGCAATCTGCAACTGCTTATAACTTAACATCTAACTGAAGGCCTCTCTCTTTATATACTTAAAATAGTTGGCATTTTCATAGAGTTTTGAACCTCTATACTAGTCTTAACTATTCCTCATGGTGTGTGCCAGTACTACTTGTTTTTCTCCAAGCAGCAGTGGCTACAGCATATCATGTCACCATGACTACTACTGCAGTCATCACCACAGCCTAAAAATTCACTTGTATTTGGGAAACTGCAAACTCTATTGAAGTCAAAGTAGCAATGAAAAGATTTCCTCATTTCCATCAGATCAAGTCTCTAGTTTTTTGCGAGCTAAATCCAGCAAACCCCTACAGGAAAACAGGACACTGAATAAATTAAAAAGANGAGTGGTGTAAAGTTGCAGTATTTAGAAGCCTTACATACTTTCTGGGCTTAAATTAAGATTTGTTCATTTGGCCTTTGGTTAGTCTTTCTTTCACTAATTCTGTCAATTTCCATGTATAAAAATTACTTTGCTATACAAAGTTCTGCCTTCTTAATACATTGTACCTGACAAATACGGAATACCTGACACAGTAGAGTATTTTTCATCCCTGTCTTTAAAAAACAAAAAGGAGCACATTTTCCCCTCTAAGACAGAAGGAAAGGTAATTCACATTGCATGAGAAAGCACACAAGTATTAATGATGGGGGGTGAGGAAGAACATAAATGGTTTCTATTTTCACATTCAAAAACACCTACCTGCAAATTAATGCTAAAAGCAAGTGGCCTATAAAGGAGCCATGTTTCCATGCCAACTGATCACAGAAGTACATGGAATTCAACCAAAAATGAATAACCTAGAAAACAAGAAAATAAGAAAGCAGAAGTGCGGGAAATGAAGACCCTGCCCATACAGAGCTAAATCACACTAGCAAAAACTGGGGTTGCAGCTGTGGATAACATAAGCTAGTGGCACTTTATGGTGACAGTGTTCTGAAAGCTGTCACTCTCCAGACAAAGGCAGGACACTGCACATCTCTTAACAGGAGGAAACCCTGGTACAACAACAGCAGTTTCACAGCTGGCAGACACAAAGGCAGAAGTCACTACTCAGTGCACACCTTTCACCAGGATTCTGGGGTTTGTTTCCACACAAGAAGGCTTTGCCTTGTTCCTGACTGGCAGAGAGCTGCTCTGGACTGTGCAGCCAGCAGCTGAGCTGCTGCAGAGCAAGGCAGGCAGGCTGCTGAGTGGCAGCTGCAGTACCAGTGTGGCCAGGCATCTGCACCCTAGGGGCTCTCAGAGCCCTGTGCACACAGCTACCTGAGTGAGTTACCATGTTGGATGTCTACGAACAGCTTCAGCTTCCCAGCTGAGAAAGATGCTGCCACTTTCTGTACTACTGCAGAAAAACATTACAAGTACATAGAAAAAAAACTTGTATAGTTTGCATGAGCCTCTGCATGTAAAAAAAACCAACACCCCACCCCACAACATATACTGAGCAAAGAAGCTTATAAATACTGAGCAGAAAATAATGATACAGATTTAGACAAAGCCAGTTCCCAGACACTGACATGCATTGGAACCAGCAGTTTAACTATTTGCTCTCTAAAACCTACATGAAGAAATAACTTCCAGCTGAAAGGCCCATAAAACCTGTGCTCTAAATGAATACAAACTGAAGACAGGACAATAAATTTCTGACTCTCAATACACCTTAATTTTTATCAAGTAATATTCTCTTCCTATTTACTTCTTGAAAACATATTAAAGCCATTAGAGATTTGAAACAGATGGAAAGATGTTGTCAGAGGACTGGAAGTTGGGAATCCCACCACTGATGCATTTCAGTGTCACCGGTTTGTTGCACTCTGCAGGATCAGAGAGGAGAAAATGACAAGTGCTTGTACCTATCAAGCACAGGAACTGCTCAGTAACTCTCAAAGTCCGAAGCTATGAATTCTGACAGGAAAAAAAAAAGCAAAGATTTAACAAATTCTTAACACTCTCTACTACCATAAAAATTACCCCTACTCAAAAACAGCAGCAGCAACTGAAATCCATCAGGCAGGCAGAGAGCAGCAGACCTCACACCTCCCTGACAATTTATCCCTGCTATGTTTTGGAAGGATCAAGGGTGGCAAAGCTGAGCAAGATGAAAGGTCAGCTCAGCTTCAGACCTTTGCCTCTTTTCATCTATTGTCAAAGAGACTCTACTGTTCTACCAACATCCTTCTACTTTTGGAAGCTTCTGAAGGCTCTTTTTGTACTGGCTGTATCATTCCACTGCCATGTACGAGATCATCCATTGAGTGCATTGATTTTTCACACAGCAGTGCCTTGGGCAGGAAGCTTGGATGGTAACAGAGTAGAAGAGCCACATTATCTCAACACAGACAGGAGAACAATCATGACATGAAAATCAGAGCCACAAACAATTTCATGTTCAACAACCCTTCTCTCTTAACCTGGCCAGCACAGTGTTTATACAAATGGAAGCAAGAACATTGCCCATTCTCCCCAGCAAAGGTCTTGTGGGAATGTTCACTTTCACCTGGCTGCCTTCCAGAGGCCAGCAGGAAAAACACCCTCGTCATATCTTAGCCAACCGAAGAATACGCCACATTTCTGACATTTTCCTATTATTCCAAGTTACATGTAAATCAAGGAAGGCCTTGAACTACATCCACATCTAATGGATGTATTAAGGAAATGCAAAAAAAATGAGTCAGGAGTCTCAGGTCCAAAGCAAATAGCCACCACCACACTGCACAAACCACCAGCTTCAGGAAAGCCAGCACACTTCCAGGACAGCAGCAGTGTCTGCAGTGTTCATAGAGCCTTGCTGGATAGGGAAATCAGGAGTTGAGGGCAATGCTGATGGCAGCAGGAACCTGGTACCACCTGACAAAGCTGCTGCTGGAGTCTGCACTCTGTAACACAACCAAGAAGAGGTGAGTGCATCTGACTGTGCACCCAACACCTGCAAGGCACCCAGGATGGGAAATGCAGCATGGAATCATCACAGAACAGAGCCTTAGGTGGGAATAGGTCTTTAAATCATCCTGTCCAACCATTAAGCTAACACTGTCAACCATCCCTAGGTGCCACGTCTCTGCATCTTTTAAACACCTCCAGGGATGGGATCTCCACTACCATCCTGGTAGCCCATTCCAGGCCTTGACAATGCTTTTGAGGAAGAAATTATTCCTCACATCCAACCCAAAACTCCTCTGGAACAACCTGAGACCATTTCTTGTTGTCCTGTCACTTTGGGAGAAAAAAAGTGTACCTTGATTCCACACACAACTGAAAGCCGCTGCACCCTAAACCAATTCCCTGTGACGTGACACAGATTTACCAAGCACCTCCTCAGGGCATCATTAGGAAGAGAATCCCACTTCCATCTGGTACCAATTCCAACAGCTCCTAGAGTGCCCTCACTATCGCTACCTGCCCTGAGTCTATGCATGGTGGGACTGGAGACAGAAACAGATGTAAATTCTCCCAGATCACTTGCAAGTGAGAGAAGACCACCAAGAGTGAGTGGACCACTCCACTGTCACTTAGGACAACTGCTAGCACTGCAGTCTCTGCTCTCCTCTCTTGTGATCCTCTTGTCAATAACCAGACTATATTTGCCCTGAAAGTCTGCTGCCCTGCACATCAGCACTTGCCTACGACTTGTAGCAATGAGGAACTCCTTCTGTAACAAAGGATTTGAAGAAGGTGAATCAGTTCAGTTGTGCAGGATGAAATTTCTTAACAGAGGTGCTTCAGTGCAGTCCCTTTCCTAGGGGCATGAAGCCCACACAAAGAGGCTGGATTTATGCTTGACCATGTTTGTGAACCAGAACACAAACACCCAGTACCAAACTACTGCCAAGTACCACATTTTGATCCGGTTTTGCCAATTCCTATAGATCTGAAAGCAAATGTGAAATAAGTGCAAGAGTTCAGATAAGCCTTCATAAGCCTAAGTGACTGCATTTGAAATTGCACTTCAATGTGAACACTTTCCCAGGTACCATATGGCTGCTGCTTCTGTATCATGGACTGCTTCTTCCACTCTGCACTGCAGCGATCAAAGAAATCCCTGATATAACACCAAGGTTATGTACTACTTATACAAATAATCACTGCTTAATGTTCTTTTTGTAATTCAGTCATTTAAAATGGAAAATAACTTTTACTAATTCTCTTTGAAAATGTGAGAGAGAATTAAATTATTTTTGAGATTCTTTTAATCCTGAAAAAAAAAAAAAATCCCCCTCCTGTCAATAAATCCTTAGGGTATTTCAAGAACTGCTAGAACTGTGCATTCCACACTGAAAAATTCCGTATTTCTGTAAGACTGTATCCTCAAAAAGGTCAAAATCCCAAAACTTAATTTTCAGGTTTGGGTTTTTAGTTTTGTTTGTTTGTTTTTTGGGTTTGTTGGTTTTTTTTGTTTGTTTGTTTGTTTGTTTTTTGCCCCTGCTTTGAGTCTTTGTGGGTATAAGAAAGTATTTTCTATTAAGTACTTTAACTAATTTTTCTTTTTTTTTTTTTTCTTTTAAAGAAATACAGCACAAAGCCATAAAGCTCAGAAAACTAATTTACCCAATTTAACAGGTCTACAAATTACTCCAGAGGGAAGATGCTAACAAAGTCATGAAAACAAATGTCAAACTGTAATACCCACAGCACATCAGGTTCCACACCACCAGCCCAATGCAACAGACTGGTCTGCACTTTGTTTCTTCACAGGACTAAGAAAGAAAGATTGGTGATTTTGGAGAGACCTCATAACCCTGCTTCTCCCAACTCAGTGACAGAACTTGTTTCTCAACTGCATGCACTGAGTCAAACCAACCTTTGAACAAAATTTTAACAAAAGGGTTGCCCTGTAATCACCTGGGCTTAGTATGTTGGATGCAGGCAGGATCCTAGGGGATTTGTAAGCCCACTTCAGTTCCCCCTGTTATCAACTGGAAGCTGAGGAACTCAACATCCTGCAGGATCAAAATCCGCCAGGAAAAGTTGTGCCTTGCAGCTTACTGTTCTCCAAATTTCTACTTAAAATCCTGTTTTATTGCTTACTCTGAGGAGATAGTTCTCATTGCTGAATACATAATGCTGGATTTAAATTTTAGATGGCTCCAGGGTGGTCATGAGATAAACAACAAGAGTATTTGTATGCCTCTGTATTTACAGTAAGAAGAAAAGTCATGGGGATTCAAGGATGCAAAACATAAACCTTTTGAACAAAGACATGGTAAGAGAAAGCCTTGAAGAGAGAACTGCCAGATACAAACAGCATGCACAAGCAAACCCGAAAGGCAATGCATTGTGAAACCCTTTCAAAAACCATACAATACTATGGGAATTAAGTAAACGTGAACCTCCCCTGCAATAGCCTCGTCATAGTTAATTTGTGATTTCCTGTACGCTCAGTGCTAACAGCACAATGGAGCCTCTATTGTGAGCCTCCTCCCACAAGCCTTCAAAAAAATGCAAGACATTCATTTTATCTACACTGGTGTGGCTAAAACATCCAGCTCTGCACTGATAAAAGGTTATTTTCTCAGATGTTGTTTTTGCTTGTAAAAAGAAAAAAATATAAAGCTGCTGTCTGATTGAGCTGAGTTCAAAGTTCACAAAGGAGTAGCACTTTGGTGCCTCAACTGCTGACCATGAACCCCCAAGCAGAGCAGATGCAGGAAGCTGCTTTAGGTTTAGGATAACAAGGAATGATTCCACATTAAGTAACTGCAAATTCAACATGATTCAGGCTGGGGCAGTGTCACAGGAGCTGAAAAATCAACTGAAATTTAACAGAACTAAAGAATAAAGCCACTGCAGCACTAGCCACAGATCCTGACTGAGGGGGAAGGTCAGGAACTGCTTCAGAGGCATTGAAAATTGATACTGCAGTTTTTTCCATCTGAAAGGAACCTGAAGCTAACTGCAAAGAAACCAAAATGAACAAAATTTCCTGCACAAAAAGTTGGTAGCAGAAATAAAGGTCACTAATGCTGGCAAAAGGCAGCCTAGGAAAGGAACACAGCAAGTAAAGGAAGACCTACAGCATGCAACAGAGAATTTCATGAGGATGGAAAATAAACCCCAAAATGCTGCAGTGGTTCTGGTCAGTAGTTCAATGGCCTCTTTTAGCCAAGAAACACTATATTAAGGTAGAGAAAGACTCAGCTAGCCAGCTCCAAACAGCATGGGAAGGTACACATGCAGCACTGGGCAACATGAGATCAGTGCTCAGTTACACTTATTACATGGATGGGAAAAGTAGCACTGGGAGAAGAGCTGTTCACACTGCTCAGTGAAGCTCCAGACAGGCACTAAGGTGGTTGATAGACCACAAACGTGAAAATGCTCATTATCTGTTTGAAAATAAACAGTTAAACATATCTGGTACAACACATTAAAGAGAAAAAAAATACCCAAGTGTCAAGTCAAAGAGTTTGGAGACTGGCTTGTGGTTATCTCTGCTGAACAATTTTGTCCTGCATGACTCTGCAAAGGCTGAAGCTACATACTCAGCAAGAGACAAAGTGGCTGCAACCATCTGATCAAATTTGACTCATCTGGGCATTGATAAAGTGCTCCACAGCACTGTTTTTGCTAAGCTATACATTTTCTTTATGGGATTGAGTCTCATACTGCAAGTTCACAAACAGACAAGGATAATTTAGGGCAGTTTGGCTTGAAATAGAGGGCTAATTTTTACCTGAATATGGATTTTCAGAATCCTGCAGAAGCCAACAGAAATTCTGCAATTATGAATTACTGATACTCCATCTGCACCAGTGGCAAAGCCATTACTGCCTGTCGGCCCCCAGCAGCACCTCCCCGACTGCAGGCATGACTAAGAGCTGCCTGGGGCAGCACTGCCTGCACATCCTGCTGCAGACCAGCCCTGTCTGACTGGAGAGCACGCATCTTAGCGCAGCTCCTTTCTGGCTCCTTCTCCAAACTTCTGACTCACCCAAGGGCTAAGATGACATTCTGCAGTGATAAAATGTTTGTGTAGTAAAGGATGATGAAAATCCCCCGCAGTGCTGCTTCTCTGCTGGCTCTGCTCAGAGCCTCAACTCGCCTCTGCACTGCCCAGGCACAGGGTGTAGGCTCCTGCTGCAGGAAGGACCTCGGCTGGATGGAACTCAGCAGGAAGAGCCTGGAGAGTCAGATGTGTTGATCTATCTGTCATCAGATGACAGCCATGGGAAATTCTTACTGATCATCCTTGGAGGGTGGGCAAGTAGAACAACCCAAAACAGCAGCAACAGCAGCCAGTCTGGTTTTCAGAGGACCACTCTTTCATGCTGTGCCTAGACCTCAGCTCTCCTAAACCACTGTCTGCTTTACCTGTTGGTGCACCCTGCTCTGACTGTCCAGCACAGATGAGGGTCTCCATCCCTTCTGTACAAGGTCATACATACCTAGGGAATTGTGCACAACACTGGGTTGTCTCTCAGAGTTTCCCCAGCTACCAACACATCTTGCTTCTGAAGGTCACGTTCAGTTGCCTGCAGAAGGCTTTAACAGGCAGCAAAACAGTTAAGTTCTTATCATATTCTCCACAGCAGTGTGAAAACTAACTGCAAAGTTTCCAGCATGGCCTGCTGGGACAGACCTCCCACCACTCCTAACACAGGGTGTGTCCACACATGACAGCAGAAGATGGAACCTATCAAAGTGTCAGGGTTCTTCAGGAGGACCGTTAGTGCGCATCCAGCAGTAGGAAATCTGGACTGCACACGGGAATTGGGAATTGTAACTGAAGTCAAGTAAGAGATAGTTTTCTGCTTTCTTCCCCTGCTTGTGAGCTGGCACCAGAGTTACTTTAACAAGGCTAGGAGGGAAGGGTGACGTGGTGAGTCCTGGCACACGGAGTCAGAAAGCATGAACAACTTCACTGCAGACTTATGTAACTGCTGCTGGTGACAACTCGCTGAGCGTGATTTGGGCACGGACAGGGGACATCCACAGCCTGTAAACAGAACTATTCAAATGTCCCTTAAAAATACCTAATGGACAATTACACAACCACATTAGCTTGTGTTTTAATGCTGGAGCTACCAAGCCTTCATATGGAACAGACCTAAAAGCTTTCTGTCAAAATCTCGGCCTTACAATTACCCTGCAGAACTGTCCCCAGCCTCGAGTCAGCTTTTCCTGCCCTTTGGGGAGAACCCGCTCCCTCCCCCCCGGGTACGCTGGGGGTACATTGCAAGGAAGGTCCTTCAAAAAGGCAGCTACAATAAAGGTGAAAATGCAGAGATGAGCACCAGTGACCCTAACTAAACACCATCATGACACAGGCTACAGCATTAGCTACTTCTAGTTCAAAAGACAAAAATGACAAAATGTATCAATTTTCGGTTACACTGATAAGAAACAAACTGAGTAATTAGTAAATAAAATAATAATACAGGAAGTAATGTTTGAGGCAAAACGACAGAAGTATTTCATAAAAGAGACAACTTAATTTATCATCTTCCTCAAAGATTAAATCCTTGCCCTGCTACAGCAAGCGGAAACATTTATGTTTTGCACATCCAAAAATAACTAACCTGTTCATCTGGCAGAGACATTTTTCAGGACAGTTTTGGGAGACTTTTTTCCTCTGGATTTGAGAGCTACTTTCAGTTACTCTCCGAAGCCCTGGGTGCTGTCAGCTCCTACCTGGGCCCTGGGGCTGGTGGCAGGGCCCGAGGGTGCGGTTGAAGCACGATGCTCCCTGTCCCAGATGTGGCCACAGATAGCACCAGCACAGATGAGGTTGGCCAGGGACTGCCTCGCACCCTTCATGGAACTGGCTAAGTCTCTGGTCGTGTTAAAAAACAATTTGAAGTTTGTACTCCTTTCAAGCATCAAACCAAAGTGGAACATCAAAGGACAGGCTCCACAAGCACCTCAAGAAGCGTGCTGCAGACCCACAGCACCCTGCACACATCACAGCCCACCCCAAACACTTGCTTCCTGTGACGCTGACACACCAGGTGTACATCAGTAACACTGTGATGCCCCACATCCCCCAAATTCTGCTAAGCATGTTTATCACCATGCAGAAGGGCTGAGGATTACTGTGCCTTGGAAAAAAATCCTGCCAGAATCACAGCTCAGAGCACCCAAAACGCCCACCCTGGCTGGGAAGTGCGTCTGCACTTCTCCAGTTCTTCCAAATGAATACTGGTGAGGCAGCAGAGGGTTGTATCTCAGCGGGAAATGTTAGTTTTATCTGTAATGCATGTTTGCTATCTTTTCCCGATCAATACACAGATTAGAATGAATCACCATCTTTGCTCTCGGGGCCCCAGAAACACAGCAGGAACTTCTGACTTCCCACCCTGTAAATCCACTGATGCACTGCCTGCAGCCGAGGAGCACGTGTGGAGAGCAACCAGGGCTAAAGGGCTCTGTACCACAACTCTTATCCTCACCTTAGATTTTAAGACACGTATTAAAAGTGTAACCCCATCTTCACTCCCTCACTAAATAAATAATTGCAGGGCCAGAAGGTTAGGGAGTCTCAGACAAGGCTGCTGTGTTGCTGCACAGCCAACTGCTATGGGATTTGAAAGCTTGACACATGCTGAGGAGTATCACCTCATCAGTGGTCCCAGCTGGCCTGGGAGTTGAAAGCCCCAATATGCCTCTTGAAGGCAGGTCTCTGATAGGGCAGCAGCCAGATTCTCCAGATCAGCCACAGGGAGCACAGATATGACAGACCCAGAGCAGGCAGCACAGGACAGCAGTAAGCAGTTGTACCCTAAAACACATGCATGGCTCTCAGCACTGTATTTCACACGAGTAAATTATGAGAGTAAATTAAAGATCACATCTTTACTTAAGAGACAATTAAATCTGTGCCTCTCCATACACCTGCCACAGTTCAAACTATTTTCTTGTAAAATAAGCTGCTTTTTTTCTCATTCTCGCGGTATTCAGGGAAAGAGGTGATTTGGGATAACAATAGTTTTCTCCCCAGAACAGCCTAACAGCCCAGTCACCCCTCTGCAGCAGACGTCCTTACTAGGGAAGGCAATCCCTTCTTTGCATCTCAAAATGCTGGCAAGTGCAGCACTGCATCCATAGGGTAACACTTCCCAGCATCCAGCCCCGCGACTGCTCTGTTTGCGCTGTCAACAGCACACCAACTCCGGAGGCAGAGATTAGCAAAGCCCAGCAGAGTGCATTTCTAACGAAGGGCAGATGCCATTTATCTTTATGATACAGCAGGACAAGTGGAGAGCTAACCAAACTGACAAACGCAAGGGCCTTTGTCGCTTGTTCTGTCACGCTACTGGAGGCTCATCGACAATGCTGAGCTCTTGACATAGAGTACGTCCTCTGCTCCTCAACTACGCACGGCAACACTGCACCCAAAAATGCAAAGGGCACGCTATAGTTTCACTTCAAAACAGTTTTCACTGATTAAGCTCTTTTGCTGAGCGTGACTGCAGCACTTCCCAGCGTTACAACTGCTTTATTTGCCAACTCTCCAGTGAAATTACACACTCCTTACTAGAGGGATACTGAATCTGTGCCGTAGGGGGGGGAGGGGGAAGAGGTGCCTGCAAAAGGACAGAGAACACGCCACTGACTGCACCAATTTACACTCCTGATGCCATCACACAAACAGGGAAACTCCACTTACGTCCCAAGCATTAGTTTACACTAAGAATGACCAAAAGGAGGGAACAGTTCAGCTCTCTCAACTTCCCTCCTCTTATTAGGAGCTGCAACCACCTCACAAACACCTACTTCCAGTTTAGGTTGGAAAGATGTGGGAATTTGAAGCTGTTTAGTTCATTTTGCTTTGAAACACACCAGCAAATTGCAAGTAGACACAATGTTTTGTCACTAGCACTCAGGATGACTGTCATAATAATAAACCAGAGAGGATTTTATTTGTCAAATATTAACGAATCCCAACATTGAAATCCTGCTACCTTCGGAGGGTCAATATAGAGCAGCATTGTAAAATATACTAAGACTGAAGTCAGCAGTTTAGGTTGCTAATCTTACATGCCTGCCTCGCCAAGGCACAGCTAAAAATAGATAAAACAGGATCAGAACACAGAACAAAGAGATGCACTGGACAATTATGCACTGTTTTACGTTACGGAGAGCTTTTGAACCCTTGTTATTGATAAAAGGCACAGATTTTTATACCAGTATTCAATATAATCTCAATACACAACCCAGATTATTTAAATAACTGTATTTCTCTATTTTCTCGTTCCCTTCCTAGTGGGACACAATAATGAGATTGAAAATCTTTTAGTAAGGGCATTGGGCTACCTGCCAAGGGACTGGAATGCTAAATAAGAATATTTACATCTTCCAAGAGCAGGGGGAGGAATCGGCACAATGCACTTGAAGCACATCGCTACACGGCAAATCTGACACTCAACTGGAATTCCCTGGGAAACAGTTGCACACCTTCACTTGGCTTTATTAGGCCTCATTATTTTCAACAAGGCTAAGGGGATGATTATCTTTAGCTGGCCCATCATGGCCTAACAGCAAACATTCTTCCTGATAAGGACAACAGTCACCAAAATATAAGGCACTGTGAAACTGCTGAAGTTACAGCGGTGAAATTTTGGGAACCAACATTGATAGTAGTATTGTTTTTACCTATTTTTCACCCTTACTTTGTTCAGCTCAGTCCTAGGACTGAAATCCTGCCTTTTAAATTTAAATTTTTAGAGGAACACAAAGCCACATAGCAGCTTAGCTCATATCTGCGTGGTGAACCAGGTTTATTTTCTGCTTTGCAGTCTTCTTTTAGTATCATTTGCTGACGAAATTATGTTTATAAACAAAATCGACATTCTGTCTCCTTTACATGCGAGGGAAGAAGAAAAAGAATCATCCTCAGATTAACATGATAATTTATGCCAAGCGACTGTATAACACCAGCCCATGCATATTATTCATGTTACCTTAAAAGCCAGCAACAATCCACAAACGCACTCATTAATACATGCTTAAGAAAAAAACAAGCAAACAACAAAATAGAAGAGGAAAAGAAGCAGGAACAATTCCTATTTTAGGAGTCTCACCTCTCAGCCACAACCCTCCTGCAGACAGCACAACCATTGCTGCAGCCAGGCCCCAAGCACTTTTTCACACGGAGAAAAGGCAGCTTTTAAACTTCCTGTTTACGGCAACAGCAGCACAGCACAGCCTCACTCTGCGCTTCCACGGCTCCTCACCGGCCCTTCCCCGCCGCCAGGAGCCGAGCAACGCTCAGCCCAGCAGCGAGCGGGGCCGGGGCAAGACCCCCTAAACCACCGCTCTAGAGGCAGCTTCAGCGCCGTCTCACGGTTTTATTTACGGCTGAATTATAGCCGCATCCCCCTCCCGGCCCCCGCTGCGCCTCCCCCCGCACTCAGCTCCTATTTCTATTTCCTATTCTTTCTCCCCCTATGCCCAGGCACCGCCAGCAGCCGCCGAGCAAAGTTGTGCTGGGAAAGCGGCCGCTGGGGGCCCTCGGCTCCCGCG
>VWYK01114616.1:33629-97831 GCA_013399775.1 Semnornis frantzii | reverse complement strand
GGGGGGGGCGGAATCACCCTACCTTGGTTCAATGTGAGTAACTTGGATGTGTTTTCCTTTGAGGCACCACAGCTGTAACTTCTACTAAATACCAAGTGCTGAGAGGAAACGAATGATTCTTTGTTTCTGGAGGTTTGACAATCACAAGCAGAGTTAAGCGTTCTCCTCAGTCTATTTCTGGATCCTTCCTGACAAGATATTTCCAACTGTGCCAAACTCACTGGATATTCTGAGATGGAAACAGATGTCTGCAAGGCTCTAGGCTAAGGTCATCAGACTCACCTCATTCGTGACCAATGTCTGGTCTTTTTGGCTCTCTTAGAAAGAGAAAAAAAAAAAAAAAAAAAAAGAGAGAGAGAGAGAAGGGGGGGAAAAAGCTAAATAAAAAAATATAAAGGAGAAAAAAAAAAAGAAGGGCAAAACAAAAGAGAAAGGGCAAAACAAAAGAGAAAGGGCAAAACAAAAGAGAAAGGGCAAAACAAAAGAGGAATTTTAAAAAAGGTATAGGAGAAGATAGATGGAAAGGACACCAAAAAATGGTTTGCTCATTTACCTAAAAATTCTTTCTAGGTAATTTTCAGTCCAAGAGCACACGCAGGTTTGGTAACACACACCAACATAATGCACATCAAGGAGGTGGGTGTTGGTCAGCTATCATTACTACTCTTCAGAGTCTCATTGTTTCTGGCATTATTAGCAGGCAACTGCCTGTTTTGTCCTGATCATCTAACCAACCAACCAAGTAACCTTTGCTTGTTTAAATCTCCTTTCAAAGGCAGTTTTACTGCACTAGGTGTCTGAAATTGCTCCAGTTTCTATGTAATCTACATATAATCTTTATTTATCAATGAAGGGTTCCATTTCTCAGCTCTTGAAGCATCCACAGAAAAAGTGCTACGCTGCTGCTGACATCATTTCTGCTGCTTAGGGGAGGATAAAATTGGGTCTCTCAGAGGTGCAGGCAAAATACTACAATGGCTCCCACACATTGCCTGTATAGACACGACCAGAGCGGCTGTCTGCGCTGGGCGCTGCTGCACGGCGCGGGCACAGGATGCATTCAGAAGATCTTTTTGTTAGAATCAGTTCATGTGTGCAGGCAGCGCTCAAGCAGCTTATTCTGCAATAGCTGCTACCTGCTCCCTGACCCCCAGAGATGCCTTCTTCCTTAAAACAACCATCAAAGCTCCAAAACACCGCAGGACCCCACGGTGTAAATAAATAAATACACGAATCGCACAGGGGTTTCTGTTTTTAAAAAACCCAAAGACACCGACTGTAAATTTTCTGGATCTTTTTCCCTTTGATGCTGCAGGGAAGTCTGAATTTCTACATCAACACTGTTTCCATTCTGCTCTTCAAAAAAAAAAAAAAAAAGAAAGAAAGAAAAAGAAAAAAGAAATGAGAAAAAGGTTTTGTACAGGAGCATTAATAGTTCCACTTGCCCTGTGGCGAATGGGGAAAATATGTCAATGTGAATTATTGTGCTGTCTCCATGGATCAAGATTTCTCTTAGTGCTTTCAAAATTCCACTAACAGAAACAATTGCTAAGAGCATTTGCTACTTAGCCTGCTATGCTGGAATCAAACAAGACCCTAGGATCAACTAATGCTAAAATATTATCTTTTATATTGATTTTTCTCTCCCTGCATTAACCAAGGGAAGAAACGGCCAAATAATTTTAGCTGGAAAGAGCAGCGTATTGCTCTCACAAGGACGTTCAGAGAATTTAAATAATCAAGATAATTGCAAGATAGAATTCTGAGCAGCTCATGCTTCCAGAAATGTAAGTGTATCAGAGTGCAATTTTAACTTCATTCTGACCCAAACAAGTTGCACTGCCTATTCTACTGACTGCACAGAGGTTACACTGCAGGGGGACGTAACATCTCTGCGGAAACAGAGAACACCCCCACAAACACATCAGGAAATCATTCTGATGGTGTGGGTGTGCATATCCAAAGGGGAGAGCCAAACAGTAATAAAGAGATTCCATTTTCTCTACTCGAAAGCTATTTTAAGGGTATTTATTAAATTCTTTTTTTTTTTATATCACTTTCCTAGCACTAGATTAGAGTCTCTATTAGTTAATAAAGCACAGTCAGAAGGGCCACTGGGCAAACCTGGTATGAAAAACCTATTTCTCCGTTTCTGATCTGGCCAACAAGAATGCAGCAGAACAAGAATGAACAACTGATGGGATTCACACTGTGCACTTGCACATCATTGATTATTTGTACCAACTAGCAAACGATTTTCACTAGAAAATGATCATCTTGATTCTTTGTCTACATTCACCACCAGGAGTCATAAACATCTAACAAATCTATCTAAGCCAAGCACAAAGATGCAATAAATCAGAGCTTTGCAGGGTGTGTGAGTTAGCTTCACTGATGTCCTCCTTACAAAAGGTTTGTGCTACACATAACTGATCCAAACAAACAGATAAGAAACAGATTATGAAACATTTTGCTTAAGACACAGCTGTCAATGAACAACTCTCAACAGAGATGTTTCTAGTGGGTGTCTGTCATCTTAACCAATGATGTGGACAAGGAGAGAAAATCCTTGCCAAAATGCCTGTGAACATCACCAAAACAACACCAACTGTCTGTAAGAACACTGTCTGTGTATCTAAAAGCGTACAAGAAAAGCTCAATGCTGGAAAAAAGTGCCTTGAAGAACACAGTGTATTCAGATTGCCAACAGAAAATTGAGAGAGAACACGATTAGGTTTTGTAGGGAGAAACAGCAGACACTGAGGGACTGCCTGATCTTAGAGGGAGACATAATAAGAACGAGCAGCTTAGAAGCTCATTCAACATCTGCAGCTTCCTGCTTTTTTTTCTTTTAAGTGGCTGTTACTGACTGTTCTGTCAAGGGTTATGGTGATGTCTTCATCTCCTAAAACTCCAAATGCTTTTGTGAAAGATCAGTCTAACGAAAATTTGGGGCTGAACTGACATGTGGGACACAAAGAGGATCAGAGTAACCTGGAAATTCCCTTCTGATGCTACACTTTGGGGAGTTACAGCTACAGAACCTCCAGGTGACCAACTGCTGGTCACTGCTCTGCTGCCTGCAGGAACAAACAGAACAGATGACCTTTCATTGAGCCAAGACCGAAGTTTCAAGTTATAAATGTAACTATTTGCTACACAAAACAACAATTAACACCAGCTAATTTCTGCTTCCCTGAGTTCCAAAATGCCTGTGAACACGAAACAAAGAGCACTGCTACTCAGAGAGTAGTTTTCAGGTGGTTCAACTGAAAGGCTAGAGGGACTTCATGAAACATTTAATAACTGCAGAGGCCAGCCCAGCTCAGTGAGCCAAGATGAACTCCTGCTCACAGCTGGGTTCAACATTTGAAAGGGTTTCAATAATCTAAATCCATATTTTATTAACATGCTTGCTACAGCTGAAGGAATAACATATGCCATCATAAAATAAATGTTGGAATGGGTACTGTACAGTGTCCTGGACACTGCCTGCCTTAAAATCAACTTCTCTGTCCCTCACTCTGATCTTTAGTGAACTCCAGTTCATAGAGCAATATCTAACCAGTCAGGGGTCTCTTGGCTAAACCCTCTCCTGGTACAGATGAGGAATGAGTAGGACGATAGGAAAAGCACACACCAGCTGTAAACAGGTGTTTCACAGAACCATGGAAACATTTGGGTTAGAAAAGACCTTTCAGATTATCCAGTCCAACCATTCTCTAGCTGTACCAAGGCTGGTGCTTAACCATGGCACTCAGCACCATATCTCTGCCTCACTGAAACACCTTTGGGGTTGGGGATTCAGTCACCATCCTGGGGAGCCTGTTCCAATGGTTGATATTTGCAGGAAGAGAAGCTGGCATCATCTGTGCTGACATCAGGCAAAGCAATGCACACGTCTCAGAAAGCAGAAGGGGATGAGTGTTGTGATGGAATCATCCTCTCTAGGAAAGCTCTCAGCACCAGAGCTTGTTGCTCCTGCAACCAACCTGCCTCCAGGACTCACTCTGTGCCCATGCTCAGGTGAGGGCAGTGCAGCTGTGTGCACTCATCCCATCTTTTTGCAAAGAGTGAGCAGAACCTGACACCTTGCTCACACCTCATGCTCATGATAGTTAATGGTAGCTGCCAAATTCCCTGAGCATCGACAGAGCTTCCCAGAGTAGGGTGTCAGTGAGTTCCCTAGGGAGAATAAAATCCTCACTGCCTTTGTCCTACTCTCCTGACTTTCCTTCAGCAGAGTCACTGCTAATCTCTTCTCAGTGCAGAGCTATCACACAACTAAAAGAGCAAGACTTCAGATGCACACAGAGGTTTTGAGATCTGAAGGTACTGGTTACAATCAAAAGCTCCAGTTCAACTCTGATATCCTTGGGTGCATCTGTCACTGTGAAACCGGCAGGGGCTTCTAACATGACAGATCCCTACAATCCTTGCTGCTGACTGCAAGTAAAGGAGACCATTTCCATGAGGTAGTGTGAAAGGGAAAGCAACAGTCATCCCACAGAAGATAGCATGTCCATGTCCTGCCTGGGGCACGAGAGATCTGCTGAGTCTTGATGACGGTACCAAGCTGGCTTCATTTGCACTGACCTTCTGTAGGAGATCAGGACAGATGTACATCCCCAGACTGACAGACAAGTCTGAACATTCTCTGGGCAGTTGCTCAAAGCACACACACAGAGTTTTGCTTTTCACTTACTCTGCAATTTAGTTTTTTTTTTCCCAAAGTGTCAATTTATGTAAGAAATTCGTGAGTTACAGCCATGGATATCACAGCAACTCTGGAAAACCCACACACACCTCCTTGGTCTCAGCACAGGAGTGAAGAAAGCACCACACTCCTCTCACAAAAACACCCTTCAAGCCTTGAAGTGTACACTAAGGATAAATAAATTCAGGCTCTGCTCAGAAAGGAGTAGGTTTCAGAGTCCAGGACCACGTTCTCCTGATAGCTCTTTTCTTTTCCATCCTTCAGCAGCTGCAGGTGTCACTGGGAGCTGCTTACACCAGTCTGCAGCAAACCACTGTTGCTGCATTTCAAACTGAATGTCATCCAGAGAACTCAGCTTCAAACTCTTCTCTCCTCCTACTTCCTGCTTTTTAAATGCAGCCTTCACTCTGCAGCGTTGCTCTGAGAAAATGGAGCATGGAAAAGTCCTCTCTGCACAACTGCCTGGCCCATGGGTTTTCATGACTCTAAACCCCACCAGGTGGTTCTGAGACTGATGCAGGGGCATCACCCAGGGCAGCAGGACATCTCCATCAACCCGGTGGAGGACAATCACATCACAGAGGGGATATTTTCATGCTTCCCCACAGAAACCACACAGCAAGGCAAGCCCATGGGCATGGTACCCTGAGCTCTGTGGCACCAGAATGTCCCAGTGAGGCAAGGAGAAGCTGAAACTCCCAGCAACCTGCTGCTGTTGGGATTTGCACAATTTAAGGCCAAGTAACCGAAGTTGATTCATCTGCTGGAAAACAGAACCATACATTTCCATTCTCCTATTTACATCATGTTCTTGGCAACATGATCTTCACCATTCCTGCCTTTGACAGCACAAATATTTTGACACCAAAGGGTGCAAAGAAGTTGAAGAGATTTCATGTCAACACAGACCAGTATGAAAACAACGCGGCCTGAGGTCATCGGACTGACTTGACTTTTCTGTCTGGCTCTGAGCAAGGGGACCTCTCCCTCTGAGTGACCATTCCATGTTCAAACCAAAGGCAAGGGCAATGTAGCTGTGCCACTTGGCTAAAACAGTCTGCAGGAAGTATTTGCTCTCTGCTGAAGAACTGCCATGTCTGGAGCTTACAAGGGATTTAGAGATCTGCCTAGAAGGTACAACCAAGCATGTAACCATCGTTTCTATAGTGACTTATTCTTTTTTTGCACAGAATATAGCACTCCCTTTAAAAAATGACCAAGAAACCATTGTGCTGAGCATTGTGGAAGGCCAAAGGGGAAGGAGAGGACCCCTAAAAGCACTGTCATTTCAGTATGAAGCAAAATAAAACGTGTTCCTCATGCTTCAGACATGAAATAAATGTGGAATAGCAATGGCCAAGTGACGCCTCTCAAACCTTCATCTGGGGAAGCAGCTTCTCTTGCTGAAAATGCAATCTTGGACAAGATGAGACACTACAGGTTCCCCATGGCACAGTGAAGCAGACTCAGAGCATGTCTGTCTGTGCATATTTCTGTGTGGGACCATCAGAGCACCTCTGTGCCTGGGCACCAAAACACAAACTGAACCAATGCAGCTCACCCATCCAAATGGTGTTTATCAGAAAGAAGCATTGCATTTACCTGCCAGCCATGTAAGAAAATGATTCTAATAACTGAAAGCACAGAGGTGATGATTAAAACAGAGCCAATCTCACTAAGCTGTCCTCTGGTCAAATACAGGGAAGCAATTCCTTCCCTAAATTATTTAGTGCAGACATTTGCAGGAGGCGACGTGCCTGAGCAATTGCTGCTTCAATCTTTATTTCCTTGCTTAACTTAAGAGGAAACTAAGCAGCTAAACTGACAAGGTATACAAAAGAGAGAGAGCAGGGTTTGCAAAACAAATACCACACTTATCCCTTCTGGAGTCAGACTGCATCTTAGTGCTGTCATTGGGAAAAGGCAAAGAGAACACCTCGGGTGCCCTGCTCCTTGTGCTGGTGCTCTACAGAATGTAGGTGGAAAATACAAACGTAATTAAGCTGTCAAGCAATGCAATGAAATGTTTTAACACCTAAAACATTCACACCCTGGACCCAATGAAGAATGCTGTAACCCCGACACACAAATATCAAAAAGCCCAAACTTGCAAACCCCAAAACACTGAGCTGAATGTGTTGAGGGAAGAGAGAAGAAAGGAAATAAAAGTTCTGCCACAGCAAGAACACTGCCATGAAAATGTAGGGGGGAAAGGATTAGTGATGAAGGCTTCTCTTCATTTTAATGACCACAAGTGAGTGTTCAAGGTCAGGCTGGATGGAGCTTCGAGCACTCTGATCTGGTGAGGGATGTCCCTGTCCATGGTGGGAGGTTGGACTGGATGATCTTCGAGTGTCCCTTTCAATCCAAACCATTCTGTGCTTTTAAGAACAGTCCCAAGAATGGTTTCTGATCACTGTAAGTGAAAGGTGACCCTGCCAAAGCCTGGGACACCATAATGAAGCATGACCTATAAATAATCAAAGACCATCACCGTTACAAAACTTATCCTGGATGCTCTGCAAACAGCACAGTGTGTCCTCAGCTCTGGTGGAACATCCACCTCCCTCCAGAGCCATTTCTCTTGACCTTGGTGCCCTGTTTCCACACTGCCAACAGCCAGCATGACTCTGAAGACAACCTTTGCAATAAAAACTGGGCAAGAAGACAGGATTTTCAACCAGTCATTTAGAGAAAAGTGTATTTCTTCAGGTGCTTCATCACAAACAGGGTTATTACACTTCTGCACCACGTCGCAAGCAGGGCTGGGGAGCAGTGGGGGTTGCCTTTCTAAAGACTCTGTTTAGAAAGTTGGGGTTTTTTTTAGAAAACAGTGACAGAGCAGCTGGAATTGCTCTGATTTATTTTGAAAATAAAATACAATCTAAAAAAAAACACCAGCACAAAAGAAAACAGAATTAAAATTGTCACTTTCGGTAGTGTCTGATGCAAGTGGCGTAAACAAAATCCATTTTATTTTATTGAGTTAGTAACTGGAAGAAAACAGATGACCTCTGGGTCAACCCCCAGTATGGACTTATACCTAATGAGCTTTCACAGGTTCTGGTTTAATTCCTGCTGCCTCTTCACCATCTCCTGTCACAGAAATGTTTTCTCTGCCTAGGTGTGCAGCTTACATAAGGCAGCAGCCAGGCTTGCAGTTTGAGGTGGGTGATGACCAGTAGCTTGGACATCTTGACAAAAGAGGTCAGCGTCCTGGCTCTCACTTATTTTGGTTAATAAAGCAGATTACAGTAAAAAATAAATACTGTTGCCATCCCAGCTTTCTCCTCTTTTAGTTTAGCCTTCCTGGTAAGAAGACTATCCCTTAAAAGCAAAGGCTATTTTGGTTTACTTAATACAAGAGATGGAAACTGTGTGTGGGGAAACTGCTGTAAGGGTGCACAAACATTTACTGCCTTTGCAAATGCAACGAGGCCACAAGCATGACAGAGGCTGGAGCAACTCTCCCATGAAGACAGACTGAGAGTCTTAGGACTCCGAGGAGACCTTATTGTGGCTTTCCAGTATCTGAAGGGGGCCTAAAGGAAAGCTGCTGAGGGAGTTTTTAGGATGTGAGGTAGTGATAGGACTGGGGAGAATGGAGCAAAACTATCAGTGGGTAGATTCAGATTGGATGTTAGGAAGAAGTTCTTCACCATGAGGGTGGTGAGGCACTGGAACAGGTTGCCCAGGGAGGTGGTGGAAGCCCCAACCCTGGAGGGGTTTAAGGGCTGGCTGGATGTGACTCTGAGCAACCTGATCTAGTGTGAGGTGTCCTTGCCTACGGTGGGGGGGGGGAACTGGATGATCTTTGAGGTCCCTTCCAGCCATGACAATTCTATGATTTGATTAGTAACATGATTGCTGGGTCCCAGTGTTGGCCCATTATGTTTGCAGTAACATAATATTAGCAAGTGCTTAATCCCAAGCTAGTTTTGTATTATTTTTACATGTTTTTATGCTAGTTGAATGCAACTTTTGCATGATTCTTTTACAGCAGCCCATTCAAGATTTACAGCTGTACAGCTATGAATTTGGGCTTGCTCTCTGACAATACTGTCTTTAAAGAATTAAGGAAGGAAAAAAGTCTATAAAATAATTAAATATGTTTTAGAAGTTACCTGGGTGAGATCTCCTTTTGAGACAGTATGAAGGTACAACTAAAATTTCATTTAGAGTATAAAATACCCAACACCACTAAAACCAGCTTTCCTTTTTGCTAAATCTTTGGAGCAGTACAGAAGAGAATGAGTTCTGCATTAATTTAGCAACGCTAAAGCTCAGTAGCTTCTAGAACTCCTCCCAGCTAGTGCATGCAAAACTCAGCCCCTACTCTGCCAGCAGAGAAAAAAGAGTAGGTGTCAACTCCAGACTTCCCCACTGAAGAGAAAGAGAAGGTGAACAGGCTGCAAACAAGATCTCCTCCACAGGACATCTCACAAGCACACAGTGATGGCACAGTTCCATTTCTGAGCCTGAGCTCATCCAACACCATGGTGCAGCTGCAGGCTTTTGGAAGGTATCTCTCTATGCACAGAGCCTGTATTTAAGAGAACTGAAGCTTCTACGTGTAGTGGAAGGCACTTACACTGCAATGGAACCAACATTAACTTGGAAACTTGCATTTATTGCTGGAAAAATCAACCAGCAGAGAAATAGGGTATCTGAAACACTTCCCAGACAACCTGGTATTATCCCTATTCCATCAACATCTGAAGGTGCCAGATGAAATCACAGCCCCGCGGCAGGAAGGCAGAATGAGCAAATGTCTCTCGTTAAGAGATGGACTAGATAAGACAAAAGAGGGGAAAAAATCCAGCCAACTGAGTGACTTGGTTGTCATCAACAAATCCATTCCTGGCCAAGCCACTAATATAAAGCCAGCCAGCTTCTGCACCAGCACAGTTGAGAATCTGACCCTTCAAACTGGGGCTTACAGGCTGGCCTGTCTAGGCATTCCACTTGTGCACAGACCTCTCCCCACACTTTCCCCACCCCAGGTCTGGGGGCACTTGAGCAAAAACCAGGGACCAAAACTCTGGATTTCTGGGTTTGGACACCAATGACAAGACTATTTTGTATGGTTTTCTCCAGGCCCTTCCCCACTTACCTAAAAATCAGGAGCACTTTTGTAACAACAAGTGGCAATAGAGTTTCTTCTGCTTTTCTAATCCTTAACCCTTCGGTCACCCATGCCACCACTCAGACAACCAACAGAGGCAACACAAAAGGTAGTGATGAGAAACGGAGAATTCTTCTAGTGCAGATAATTTTAGTTTGCTTCTTTCTGGCTGGGCAGTCAGTACTGGGCAGTCCCCTTACGAAACGCAGCGATTCCCTTCAGCTAGGTCACATACAGAGCTGAGAGCCTCAAAAATGCTGGGTTCCAGCAGAGCAGTCCTGGCCCTCCCCAAGGCATTTCAAAAGGCTCAGGAGAGCAAACAGTGCTGGTTATGGCACTTCTGCTCTAAACATCAGCTTGAGAAGGGGAGGACTGGAAGAGCATTGGCAGAAGGCGGCAGTTGAGTTGGCTTCCAAGCGAGCTTGGTGCAACATGAGTGCACAGCTGAAACCACCCCAGAAATCCAGCCTCCTTCTTCCAGCTTGGAAAAGTGAAAGCACTGTGCACTGTGCTTGGACTCCAGGATCCTAAAGGTCTTTTCCAGCCTAAATGATTCCATGGTTCTATGCTTCTCTCTCAGCTAGGGTTCTAGACTTGGGTGTATACGTAGAGGGGTAAAGCACAAAACTAAGTTGCTAAAATGTAACTTGGATCAAGAACAACAAAACCCACCATGAAATGAACAAACAAAACCAACAAAAGGTCCCCCAACAACAACAACAAAACCCAAACTAAACAAAAATACCCAGAAGAAACCAAAAACTGAGAAGGCAAAACCAGGCTCTCTTTCATTAAGCGCCAATTTACCCACAGCCTGCCCAAAGCAAATCAAAAAGGATGGCGGCAGATAAAGATGTACATTAAAGGTTTGGGAATTGTCTTGTGCACAAACTCCATGGAAATCAGCCTGAAGCATGGCAGGGCTGCTGCCCAATGAGCTGAGCAATGAGACAGGGAAGTGGAGCTGCTGTCAGATACCTCCATCTCCTGTGATCTGGGAAGGCAAACCTCAGCTGGTGGGAATGGACAATGCCTCTGGAAATCAGCAACAGCAAGGTCCCAAGAAATGAGCCTGTGCACAGCTGCTGAGGAAAACCAGAACATGTCATGCTTCCAGCTCCAAAGAGAGACAATTCTGACTTTGGGAATGACAAACATATGACCATACCCTGTCACTTTTTTTTCGTTGCCTTCAATTAATTCTTCTCTCTGTCACATCCAGATAAAGACTGGCAATCTTTATTCCTCAAGCCTGTAAGCTGTTTGTCATTTCTGTTATTACAATGTCTGTATAGTACGTGAGAAAAAACATGATTTAAGAGTAGTGTAATACTTTAAAAATGCATTAACATATAGTAACTTCTCCTATTTAATCCAAGACTGTTTTCTTAAATTAAAAATACATCAAATAAAAATCTAGGAGACTCTTACCCCAAATGACTCAAACCACACAATAAATCCATCACAAAACTATCTTCTATGTGTGATGGAGCCATATAATTGTACTTTTCAACCTTTTGAAGAACAGTAAAGTATGCTGAAAATGAACTTGCTACATATTTTTTGAGACTGAGGTTCTATAACTCCAGATAGAAAGTGCAGCAAAATAACTGCACATAAAGATATTAAAATTAAGCACAGAGCCATTAAATGCAGAAATTAAAGCCATGAAAGCATTTAAGGGGAAGATAAATTATTTGTTAAAATCTGAGCAGCATCAAAGTAGACTTCAAACTATTTTCTAGTTGTGCTCCTTGACATGCATTTGAACACTTTGTGGTTTTCTTCTCTGGTTCCTCTTTTCCTGGATCTGGCTAAAATTCAGCATGTTCCTGTCCCAGGTCAGACCAGAGCCTTGGCCCAGCATCTTTGCTTAGGCCATGGCCATGGTGAATGCCTCAGAAACCCAGGACTGCTTTCCCAAACATGCAGGAACTTAAGACCTCCAAAGCAAGAGCTGATGGCTGGGGGTTTACCAGCACCCAACAGATTTCACTTTTAATTGTCCAAATTGTGCCAGAATACTCAAGAACCTCTTGTCACCACCTCAACCTCATCTACATGGAGCCCTGCCACAGATCTTTGGTCACAATTTACACTCTGTGAAGCAAAAGGAGGAGGAGGAACTGAAGCTCTCCTGTCCCCCAACAAAAGTACAAGGAGAAAATGCAGTACCAATTAACTTCATTTAAAGCCCAAAAAAGTAACCTGGGTTCTCCAAGCAGAGCACTTCTTAAGCAAGTCTAACAGTTAAGTAAGGAGAAGTTATCTTGGCTAGTAAGAAATGATTAGTGCTGCAAATATGTCTGGTTAGGCAAGAAATAAAAAGTTTAAACGTTATCTGGGAAGCAGGAGGACAGACTGGGAGGTGCTTTAATTGCACAGATGGAGCACATTTGGGCCAGGAAATCAAGTCACAACTGATTTTTAAGAGCTGAATTATTCACCTCCTACAAGCCTCTCACTACAGTCTGCATTTCTTTTCTTTTCACTATCACACATGTGAACAAGAGGTTTAATAATGGTGAAATTAATTGAGCTGAAAACGATTTTCTGGAAGAGGGCTGTACACAGATAAAAATCACACAGCCTGAAAGGCCAGCTTTAATAATTCTCTGCTCTTGGGCTGAAAAGAACCACAGCACAAGACAACATTCCCTTCACCTGGCACTAACATGCATGTAAAAACAGATGAAGACAATTCTCTTCCAAACTTTTCTGGCCAGACTAGAGTAAATCTCCACAGAGAAAAGGTCTGCCCAGGGATGGCTGTGCAGACTGCATAGCTGCTTATTTGATTTTGAAAGTATTCAAAGAGATTTAACACTTCACAACGTTTAGACCCAACCATGGTTGAGAGATGATTTTTTTGACCCTGACAGAGGTCTTTGTTAATTTTTACCTTGAATCCAGAGTCCATTCCTCATGTAAGGCTTTGTCACCTCACCCTGCATCACAGAGCTAAGAGGACTTCAGAGAAAGGTTGTTGTCCTCCTCCAGCAAGGACAATGCTGGTGTAATTGGGTGGTTTACACCCAGTGCTGGGTTTAAAAGTCCTGCAGACCCAGGACTAATGTCAGAGGCCTTCTTAGAGCAAGCTCTTAATGCCAAAGATGTTTAAAAGAAAATGGGTTTCAGATTGAAGCATTGAGATGTTTTGATGGAGAACTCCAGCACTGGCTCCTCGGGTTGTCTATTTGGTGTGTGTGTTTGAAAGGTGCTACCAGATACTGTAAAACCTGCCCACAGCAGGCTGGGACACCTCACTTGTGCATGTACAGAAGGACTAGATTGCTGGGAGCACTGGGCATTAGCTGCAGGCTCAGAAGAGGGGGGTCTATGGAGGTCACTTCCAACCCCTAACATCCTGTGAAGACAGTTCACTACTCACTGCCCTGACTCAGCACCATCCAGAACTGCTGCACCTGGGGGGGTCAGGACAGCCTCCACATACTGCTCTTGGTGCCCAAGATGCCCAAAGGTCTGATCTGCCTGGTTTTCAGTCTCTCTGGCAGCTACCATCCACCTCCATGGTGTCCCAAGGCAGCAAGGTCTAGGTGTTCACCACCTGCTGTGTAAACATTTCATTTGGTTTCTGCTGGTCTCCCATTAGGTTGGTTAAATCTCCCTCTGCTCCTGGTGTGGAAAGATCTGCTGGAGCAGCAGCTCTGCTCAGCCACCTTTGCTGAGACCTGCAATGAGCCTCTGTAAAATGGCAGGGTAGGACTCAGAGCTCCTAGCTTCGAGGCTTTTAGAGGGGCTGCTGTACACATGGACTCACAAAGCCCTACACCCCAGATGACTGCAGCTTGCTTACCTCAAGCAAGAAGCCTCCACCTCTGGAGAATCCCACAGCAGCTTTTCCAAGCAGAGCTGCAGGCTTGCACATGACACTGGGATGCAGCCACAATGCCAATCACAGCACATCATTTCCTAGCCCAGGGAGGGAAGGATGTGTGTGGATGGCTTTCCCCTGGTACACTGCTGGAAATGCTCCTTTGTGAGGGAGACAGCTTAGGTATCTCCACCCCCATTAGTGATGGCTAACCATGGACTTGCACATGACTTTAACCAGAGTATGACAGAGTTTGCTAATTTTAAAGCTGGAGTCTTTTACATGGGGGGTCTTTCACCACATTAGAACACCATGAAAGCTGGGCAGCTAACTACCTAAGAGGTAAGACTTTTAAACTACACACAGATGTTGAGCTGCACTAAAAGCTCAACTTATTTGCCAAAACTGCTGCCAAATTAAAGTTCCTATTTGGAAACTTTCAGGCACTTGTGTTTGGTGCAGCTGCAGCTGTTTAATTGCACATAAATTCTGTTTTCCCCTTTCTCATTGTTATTCAAATGACACTAAAGAGCAATTACAGCAGAACAACAGTAACTAGTCCAGTAAAAGTTCAAATTGTAGAAGATCTCTTTTAATTTAAATTCAATAAAGTATTAGAACGGTGAAATGAATGGATCTGAGTGCTCATAAAGGTTCCTTCCTGTGTTCAATGTACACATCCAATCCATGGGCACTGGGATGCCCTCAGCCCTCGGTGCCTGCAAGCCTTTGGGGAGGGAGGGGGTGTGCTCACCTGCAGATGAGCTCACCCTGAGGAGACAAACAGGCTTTTGAGGGGAGCATTTTATTTTATCAGTGAATCCCAGATCAAGTGGGATATCAGTGGCTGTGGTGTGCCCTGCACAGCCTACCTGGGAGCTTGGGGTGCCACTATTAGATGGATATGCTGCAGGCACCTCTAGGCACCCAGCTAACTGCCATGTGGTTTGGGACCCTGGTTGTGCCAGGGGTATGGAGCTGGCACAATGCTGAGCCTCACACATCTGATGAGCAGGTGTTCCATTGAGCTGACTGCACAAACCTTCAGACCAGAGAACCCTCTGCAGGCTTCATTGCTTCAGTATGCAACCCACACCTAAGCGCTCCCAAGGCACCTGATTACCTCTTGTACAACAGCCTTCCCAAGTTTGGCCTTGGCAGTGGAGCTGGAGGACATAAATCAGCAAAACCAAACCAGGAGAAGAGACAGCACCAAAGCACCTGCTGGTGTAGCACCAATTACCTCCTTGAGGCTTCTCCTTACCAAACAGGGCTGGTAAACAGCATCATAAACCTAACAGGTTTGTGAGATTTTCAACTCCACATGGACATCAGGGTGGGAATTTCCAGTATCAAGATAGCACCACACAAATATGTACTGCTTATAGTTCCTTAGCCTTGGCAAGTGGAAGGGAGGAACTCCTTTATCAATGCTGAGGATTTCCAGGACAAAGTTAGTTTTATAAAATGGCAATTTCCTGTTATGTATAACTGCAAAAGCAAGAGATGTAAGTTGCTGCATTCAAACAAGTAGCTGCATTCTTAAACGTAGGAAATAAACTAAGCCTTCAAAGATAGAGGGGTTAGAGATAATGAGGGGCTAGAGATAATATTTTTAAACCACATACTGAAGTTGGGGGAAGTCTTCTAACCATTTCTTTCTCTAGGCAGCCATCTGAAGTCAAAATCATCATACCTAGACAAAATAATTTACATGTCTGACAAATAGAACCATTTCTAAATGTCATTTAAGCAGTGAAATGTCACCCACAGCATATTTGGGTATTTAAGTAGGGAAAAAAAAAACAAAACCCAAACACAACAACACAACCCTGAGTTTTGATTTTAAATCAGTTTGTATTTAACTTTTTCTACATTTTTCCTGGTTTTATTAGAGAACTACTTTCCTACACAGAAAAAAAGGCTGACTTTTCTTTAAGTCAAACTCAGTCACTTCTACTCTCAGTCTTCCTCTCCCCTTCCAAACACAAAATGACTGCCCAGGACAAAAGGAAGAGAAGGGACAACATCCCACGAGCCAGCAGCACTGTGTAGCTCAGCAGTTCTGACAAATGTGCTGCTTCTCCTCTGCTGTTCATACAAGCAAGATGAAAAAAAAGCAGCATACCCAAACGTTGAGCTTCTTCAGACCAGGCAAAACAGCTATTTTTAGCAATGTTGCCTAAAAGAGGATATCTCTTCCCTCAACAATATCAGCACGTTCTCATCTTACCTGTGAATCCCTCCCCTGGAGATCGGCCCCACGCAAACACCAGGACACTGAGCACCTGGCTGGGTGACCACTGCACATCTGGCTATGCCAAACCAGGTGCCTTAGTCTACAATTCCTTACATCATCATCCCCACCACTGTTGAACCCTTCATGAGATACTCCCTATTTCATCTTGCTTAAAGACAAGACAAGGAGAGCTCATAACTGTGTTGCTGGGGCATCAGCCTGATGCCCTGGCAGCACAGCTATGAGCTCTCCTTGTCTGCAGGGTGCTTCATTATATTTCCTCAGCTCACATTCAGATGAATTAGCATTTTTTAAACCGAAATGCTTTAAGAACATTTTTTTCTCCCCCCCACCCCACTGGGCCTAAGTTAGGCAATATTCCAGTCCCTGAGCAACCCTCTCGAGGCCTGCAGAGAGCAAATCATTACAATTTTGAAGACTCAGTAAAAATGGAATGGGAAGATCTATCAGCTGAAAATTGGTCAATCCAGTCCACATCCTGACTCTGGAAGTTGTCCAAGCACCTGATGTTTGACAAGCAAATTTTCTGCAAGTAAGGAAAAAACAAATTTATTTCTGATTCACATTGTCAGTCCTTCTACCATCACACTGGAGAGTTTTATCGCTCCTAACGTTTCCATCTGCATACACTGTTTAATTATTCAATTATTTAATTACAGATTCTAGTCTGTTCTATCCTAAATGGGCACCATGCAGGAGTTCCATTTTAAGTGTAGTCCCTTCCAAGACTTGGCATCAGTGCTTTCAGCAATGCCCATACCTACCCAGCTCAAAACCTTCTGGCCCTTAGTAAATACACACTCTCACCAAACAACTTCTGGTTCATTCTCCTTTCCAGCCACTGCATCGGAGCTGCCAACTCCACTGGGCACTGTGCTGTGGACAGACAAATGTCAGACACCTGCACTTGGAGGAACTGCCCTTCAGGAGCTGCTCCCTACAAGCTGCTCTATAGAAGCAGGTATTCAGAGAATCAAGAATCACCTGCAAGTCCTGGGCTTCCTACCAAAAGCCCTGTCTTCTAATGCCATCTCATCTTGAGTGGATCTTAAAGGAATTAAGTACCAACTGCTCTTTGCCCAGGACAGCCCATAAAGGATATAAAACTCTTCAGAAGCACTTCTTGCCCATTTCTGAAGCTAAAAAGTTTTTTGTTTCTTCCTTCGAGAGAGCACAGAAATGATACAGAAAGGCAGAATGAAAATAATTGGGGGAAAAGAAGAATATCTCAACTCTGTCAGTTCCAGGAATCCTGCCTATGGCCTTGAAAAGATGTGAGAAGAAGAGTCAAAGCAGGGAGTATGTTCTCCTGAGCAAACCTGCCTTTCTGGGCATTCCCTAAGCAAAGAACTGGCCCAAGATTAAAGGTCTGAATTTCTTTCTCTTTAGAGATTCCAGAAGTGTGAGTGATATACCAACAATCTTTTAAGAGTCTCAGCACAGAACAAGTCACATCTTTCATGACCAGCACATCCCTCTAGGAACAAAGCAAGCTCAGCTCTTTTTAATGGATTATGAAATATTATAACCTAGAAGTACCACCATAAACAGAGATCTTCCTTTGCTATTTGTTGCTGTTCCAGAGCTTGAAGGGGTACACACATCACCTCCTTTCCCTCCCAAATCAGAGATGCCATTTACCACCTCCACAGGGCAAACTCAGCCAGACATTTAGCAGCATTGTTCCAGCAACAAAGAAACTTGTTTTACTAATGAAGTGGGGTCATTAACAACTGCAAATTGTGAGCTAGCTTCGAGACACAAGCAAAGGAGAGACTATACAACAGGTTAAAGATTGTGACTGGAAATCTTTGAGATTCTCCACCAAGAGTTCCGGCAGCTCTCAAAAACACAGCTGGTCAGAGACGGGAAGAATAGTTCCATATCCATCTTGGTGCCACCAGCTAAAATAAGTGTAGGTTTATATTTTGAAGTATAATCCCCTGAAATAAGGGTGAAGGATTTCCTTTACTGGGAAGCAGAAGAAATGCTGAGGTTTTACAGCCATTAGTGGATTTGGACTAATCCAAGGACATCTCTCTCTCTACCAGAACTGATTTTCTACTCCCTTCCTTAGCTTCTCCAGGGTTATCACAGAGGTGACTTCTGAACAGCAACGTGCCTTACACAATGCCTAGCTAAGTAGCCATGGCCAGCAAAGGTACCACCTAAAGCAGAGTTGCCATCTGAATCCAGTAAGGAGGAAAGCATCATAGAGGAAATGTGGAAAATGAAACCAGAAATTCTGAAAACAAAAAAACCAATTTGATGAACCCCCAACCATCTCTCTGAGGTTACTTACAGGATTTACATATGAAAAGAGGATTGTACAGAGTTTCAGAAGTTCATAGGCTAAGCTCTGATGTTCACTGCATCTCCCTTAAGAGCTAATTGAGGGAGGGATGCACTTGCCCTGAGCGACTGGGTGAGAGGTAAAAGGAGAGTCAAAATATGGATGGGGCTACCAGGGTTGTGGGCAGTGAAAGCAATGCCAAGGTCCAGCAGACAAGGGCATCCGATATGAAGAGCCAGCTACACAGAGCAGCTCTCAGTGCCAGGGCATGAAGGCACCATACCCAAGGAAGAGAAAGCTCATTTTATCCAGAGTGTGAGCTAGCTTCGAGACACAATTGTGGGGTTTATCAATTAAATAAGTGGTGTTGGGGAAGTGCTGGGAAGCAAACAGAATGGGCATTCAGACACCCTGCCGTCAGTGAACCATTCTTCAGAGGGCCGTGGCTTTCAAATCAGGAACTTTGCTGAAATCAAACCCAGGCTAACTAAGACAGGTTTGGATACCTGATGGTTTGGACCTCCAGCACTTCTTCAGAAAATCCCACACGACCACTAGAAACTCATCACCAATTCTTTGTGTGCCTCCTGACAGTTTTTGCTAAGAAGGTTCAGCTACCACCAGCATTTGTTTCTACTCCATCCTCTCGAGCTCTCTGCCATGCTGTTCAGACCAGAATGACACACAGAGCTTTTCACAGGCTGCCACAGGCTTGCAGATCAATGGGTTAATGTATCAGGCTTTCACCTTTGGAAACCACAACTCAACAGCCCCAGTTACTCCAGCAATAAATGTAGTATTGCCTCGGTTCAATACAGACTTGTGTTTGAAGAACTGCAACACAATATTTTTATAACCTTGTGGAAAAGATAAGAGGTTGGTAATTCCCTTTTATGCCACAGATTTCTTCTGTAATCTCAAGAAAGCTAATTAAACCCAGCCTTTGAAAATAATTAGGTATCTGACACTCTCATTTTACCAGGTCTGGTTTAAATCAAACTATTTTCTTTGATAAACTAAGTTATGATATGAACTAACTACAAATTATTTCCATAAATAGGTTCATGGCAGGTAAAACAGACTATAGGACAATAAAAACCAAATGTACATCCAGCTCAGGTAAGGAGGAAGAAAATGGGTTTCTTTTAGGAGCACAGAGAAAAGAACATGGTTATAAACCAGACCTTGGAACCAGTTTCCACATTTCAACAACAAAGCTGTAAAAACCCAGAGCTTCTTAAGAAAGGCACAACAGAAGCATACTGGGACCCCTCACAGTTGGAGGAGTGAGTTAACAACCCTGCACAGCTCTAGCTAGTTCAGCTTGCTCACAGAGAGGTACCACCACGGGCTGGCACTCCAGGTTGGCCCATGAGTGCACACCCCACAGAGCACAGTGGCCAATGCAATCTTCATAACCAGTATGTTTAAGGGATTTATAGTATCCTAACAGACAACCTTTCCCAGAAGTGGATAGATTTTTAACTTAATATTGATGTTTTCAAAGACCTCAGAGCCCTGGGCAGGACAAGATTGTTGCATAAGGAAGCCAAAACCTTCTCAAACCTGACACACAACCAGATAATTTCCTGCTTTTGTACAACTAAGGGCAGTGGTAATTCTTTTACTGTAACAGGGATTATAGAAAACCCTATTCTATTGATTTTAATGGTGCTGTCACTGCGCAGCAGAACACTACTCGTGCAGCATCGCTTTGCATTACCGCTCCCACCCCTGATGGCAGCTGAGAAGTGCTGAATCCTAGCCAAGAGCTGAATGCGCCATTATCTCCCCTTGCACAGCTGCACAGGCATCCTCCTGCAGAGGGGTGCTCTCCACCATTTTGTTTAGAGCTTAAAAACAAAATAAAAATAAAATAATAAAATAGATCTCATGCCCTAGAGGCAAAGACGACCTGAGACTCTGCTCAGGGAAGCAGGAGAGCACAGCTCCTTTGCACAGTGTCTGTAACTCTCCACACTGCCGTGCGCAGAGGTAGCAGTGGGCTGCTGAACTCTGAGACCTTGGTGGGTTTTCCCTCTGTTTGCTCCAGCCAGTTCAGCAAATTCCAGCATCAATAAATGCATAAAGGTTGATATTAACTCCGGATGGTTTATAACATAATTCAGTGCCACAGGGAACAGAGGCACACGAGCCTGAAAGGGACCTTCAGAGTCACCCTCTGACTGCACTTTCCAACCACTGCTCACGCTTGGTTCATGTAAGTCCTTTTGGGAAGCAGATCAGACTCCACATTAAGGCCAGCACAGTGTCCAGCCCTGCTGTGTGTGTCAGAGAGATCACTCATGGTCAGAAGCCTGCCAAGCCTCCATCCCAGAAGCAGCAACTGTCAGTTTCCATCAATTCCTCCCCTACACTAATGGCACTCAGCTGAAGTAAATCCTCATGCTCCTCCTCCTTTAATTTTTGGCTATTCCCACAGACAGCAAACATATCCATGCTCAGCCCACGTTCTGCTGTGCTGCCAGCCACTCCTCTGACCTTCTCAGGACTCTCATGTCCATGGTCTCCTCCATCACACCAACAGATCTTCCCTGCCCTATCCCAGGATGAATTTCTCATTTGTGAACATGATGACAAGAGTAACACACGGGGCTGAGAGGAGACAAAGCCTTATTCAGTAGCATTACAATTTCTCTTTCTCTGGTGGGAGTTTCTCACACAGTGCATGGGACTTGATCTCTCTGATGGCTACACATCATCAGTGGCTTGTAGTTCGCTTACAGCCATCTACCACAGCCAGTATTTTCTCTTCCTTTGCCATTTCAAACAATGAAACAACATGAACTGGGAAGAGCATCTTTCCAAACACATACTAGCAGTCTTTCAGTGCATACCCTTGCACATCATGGTGTGAAATGTGACAGATACAGTTTGTATTTTACCCATCCTCATCATCTTCCTCCCAAATACTCCATTCATTTACTACATTGGTCAATGTATAATGAGGGGGTCAATTCTGTCCTTCTGCATATTGCATATGGCAAATCTCTCTGTAAGATAACTCAGGGCAATATTAAATAAACTCCACACCATGTCCAGTTCACGCATCACTGACAGTCCCCATTCTGCCTTCTTCTTCTTCTTTATGTCAAGCTCTCTATCACTCTCTTCAACCCTGAAGTAATTCTGTCTCCAGTTTCACTGACAGTCTCCTAAAGTGATGCACATTAAGCACTTACTGAAGCCCAGCCTGAGCAGAAGTATCCATTACTTATTTTCAGTAAACTCAAACTGTACTTTCTGCCATTTCAGTATCCAGTAATTTCCTCAAAACACTTCCCAAAGGATGTCAGGGAGGTGGGAGCCCTTCTAACAAGCTTCTCTTCTCCTCTCACAGTTTCGGTTCTACACAAATTATTACTCAATAATTTCTTCCCGTGTTGTGTGACAAGAGAAGAAGAAGTTCCCAGCCAGAGGAGCATGTCCCATGCTCGTCAGGGCATGCCCATGGAATTCCCCTGTGCACCCACATCCAGCCACCCACCTTCAGCCAACTGCAGCACCAGAGATGTCCCCACGAGGAGCAGCAAGGAAACACTACCAGAGACCTTGTCTCTCAAGGGCTCAAGCACATACTGTGTAAAAATTAACTTGGACAATTGGCTCAAATTATACTAAAAAATCCCAACAAGCTTCTTGTTCTTCATTCATATGTACAAGGACAGACAGCTTCCATTCCCACATGCAAACACATCATTTTTTCTGATCAAATCATTTTACTCCCCTGAGAACAGTACTAATATTTCAGTTAAATAGCCCTTTCTTAACACAGCAAGTGGTTGTAGAGCTGAAAAGCTGTCAAAATCCCCCAAACATTTGCCACTGCCCTTGTAGAACAGATCTGCAACTTAACCTTCTCCTCACAACAAAAATTCTTTTTTTCTGCTACAACAAAAGCCAATATTTTTTGCTAGCCCTGTTAGCAGCACTCCACTGTCTTTAGCAGCAGCCACCTATCCAGACCCTATCCCAGCACAACCAACTCAACAACCTGCCTTTAAATCTTAGTGGGAGGGACACTGAACTGGAGGCACCCGAACGCTCACCACCCATGGCACGTTTGCATAGCCAGGAGATGTGCTGCTGCAATCCCACTACAGGGTGTGCAGCTGCCCAGGGTGGCACAGGGCTTCTCCTCCCCAACCTTCCCAAACCCCACAGCAGCTTCACCAGCATGTCCCTGTGCATGGCTGTGATGATCATCTCAGAAGAAGCACCAGCAGCAAGGAATCTGGAGCTTGGCTCAGGACCTGGTGCTGTTCTCAGAGTTGTGCCTTCTGGCAGGTTAATAAAAAAAGGCAAGAGAAATGAAGATATCATGGTGAAGTCATCAGCTGGGACGTTGGCAGCACAGAATCCTCACTCCAAATCATCTGAAAGCCAAACTCCTCTGGAAGAGGAAACAGAATCAGGCTTTTCCCAGTGGCATAGTCACACAGAAGTGGACTGGCAGAAAGCTAAGCTGCTCTACACAAAAACACTGAAGTTATTCTGGGTCATTTTGGAGTGAAATGGTCATTCTGTGAAAACTCAGGGCAAGTGTTGCACAGCACTCCAGGCTGGCATGGCAGCTGGATTAGACAGGTGGGAGCCGCTGGCCTTGGCCAAAGGCTGAGCAGAAGGCGTCTGAAACCCCTTCCCCCGCAGATGAGTGCCCTCAGTGGTTTCCTCCAACTCCTTCTCAGGCTCTTCTGCTCCATCTGCTGGCTCTGCAGCAGCAGGCCAAGGATGCTGCACCTGCACCTGCACTGCCCACAGGACAGGAAGAGAAAAACAACAGTAGAAGGGCATTTATCAGTCTGCTAATGGCCCTTCATCCATGTCTTGTCTTTGCACAGGGATAGCTGTCATCCCAGCGATCAGCGCTGGGCCCACTCCTGTTTAGTGCCTTCACTGCTGATGTGGACGAGGAGAATGAGTCCTCCATCAGTGAGTTTGCAGGCAACACCAAGTTGGGAGCAAGTGTCAGTCTGGTAGAGGGCAGGAGGGCTCTGCAGAGGGACCTAGACAGATGGGCACAGTCCAACACCAGGAGTTTGAACAAGGCCAAGTGCCAGGTTCTGCACTTTCTCCACAACAACCCAAGGCAGTNAGGACCAGGGCAGTCCTTCTGTCCCTGGACCCAGCGCTGGTCAGGCCACATCTTCAGTGCTGTGTCCAGTTCTGGGCCCCTCAATTTAAGAAAGATGTTGAGGTGCTTGACTGTGTCCAGAGAAGGGCAGCAAGGCTGGTGAGGGGCCTGGAGCACAGCCCTGTGAGGAGAGGCTGAGGGAGCTGGGGGTGTGCAGCCTGCAGAAGAGGAGGCTCAGGGCAGACCTCACTGCTCTCTACAACTACCTGAAGGGAGGTTGTAGCCAGGTGGGGTTGGTCTCTTCTGCCAGGCAACCCAGTGACAGAACAAGAGGACACAGCCTCAAACTGCACCAGGGCAGGTTTAGGCTGAATGTTAGGAAGAAGTTCTTGACAACAAGAATGATTGGCATTGGAATGGGCTGCATGGGGAGGTGGTTCAGTCACCATCCCTGGAGGTGTTTAAGAGGAGGCTGGGTGAGGAACTTAGTGCCATGGTTGAGTTAATTAGAAGGGTTAGGTGATAGGTTGGACTCAACGATCCTGGAGGTCTTTTCCAACCTGGTTAATTCTGTGATTCTGTGTCTTTTACTTACATGAGTTTATCCCACCTTTTGGGGTCATTTCCTTCCCTACCCGCTGTGAGCCTACAAACCTATTTTGTCACTTTGAACACCAGGAAAAAAAAAATCTTACTATGAGTATGAAGTGTTTTCAGAGTTCAAATTCCTTTACTTCTCCATGATATAATGACAAATGAGAAGTGGAAGGATTTCTCACACCTCAGAAATGACAGCAAGCCTGTGCATTCAAGCAGATGATCCACACAGACTTCACATGGGTATGGGCACTTATTTAATAAGCCATGTTCTGCCAAGGAATAAGGTCTTCCTAGGGTGTTTTTATGACTGCCCTAGAGGGAATCACATTCTACTACAGAATCAAGAAGTGGGACTGGATGAGATCTAAAAAGGTCCTTAGACCACCCTCCATCTACAGTAACACCAAAGTTACCCTTTCAAAAAACCTCTAAATGCCACCAGCTCCTAAAGGAACTAACTTGACTCTTTAAATACTCTTTACTCTGCTGTGAAGGCAGGAATCAATCCATTGCCATGCTGATCACTTTTTGGCTCTTCAAAGTTAAACACATGCACAGCTAGTTATGAGAGGTTTTTACTTTTTATTTAAGGTTTGCAATTGCATTTTTTCAACCACCAAAAGAACATATGAAATTGAGCAGAAAGAAGCCTGGTACAGGTTGAAAGGGCTGAGAATGAATGAAAGGAGATTCTCCCAGTAAGGCTCAAATTTTCTCCTTCTTCTAGTAAGCATGAAGAAAAACAAATATGAAAAATACCCAAGCCCAGAGTTTAAAATCCATTTTGCAATAGGATCTTAACTCAGTAGAAGTTTTATGATACGAAGCTCAATATTATTCAAGTCAGTTCTTGAAACTAGGAGCTTGTGGAATAAATCACCAGAGAAGTGCTCTGCTCGAGAACTGCTCCTTGAGGATCTGATCCTCCTCAGGGACAAAGAGGTGAGTTAGTTTGGTTTGGCAGGGTGCTGCCGTTTGTAACAGCTTTATGTTCAAACACTGCAGCAAGAAGCAGTTTCTGATCTGGTATTCAGGTGGCACTAGTCAATGGCTTGCTCAGTGCCAGGGGAGTCTGAGGCCAGGAGTTGCCAAACAACTAATGGCAGTTTTTGGAAAGCAAACACAAACGTTCCCTGTTCCAAATTACACCTTCAGCTGGCTGTACAACCCCAGTCTCAAAGTGTATGCAGACCATGCAACCTCCCATCTACCTATGTATCTGACAGCTACAATAAATCCCAGGGGATGTAAGTGCGAGTGGTCCGAGCTGGGTATCTATCAGCAGCTCAGTCAGACTTCCAAACAGACAAAAAGCTCTTGAATGTTGCTGTTTAAAAGGCAGTTCAGAGAAAAACACTGCCTGACCTTCACGATTTCTTCTTCCCCTCATTTTTCTGTAACGTGTCTAAATTTACACTGTGACACCTCGCACGTGATTCGTTTTGGGTCAGGCAGGAACATAACAAACAGAGCAGTGCTGCAGAGTACACTGAGTAACAGCCCAGAGTGAGTTGCTCAGGGAGATAACAGAGCGTGGGTGCAGGCAGCACAGCAGCACAAGTCACCTCCTCCAGAACCTAGCTCCATCCAGACAAGCATTCCCCTAGCTCTTCCTCATGCAGTGCTCACAACACTGGCTGCAAGTTCAGTAAGGTTTAGAAGAAAACTTGAATCTATGGGTTTGGGTTGGTCTTTCCTTTACAGCTCCAGGGTAGCAGAGGGCCTGCCACGTTCAGACCCCAAGCAATGCTGCCTCAGGAGAGGAAAGTGACAAATGATACAAATATGTATCAGCAGTGAGAGCTAAAATCCAGTCCTCGTTCAGCTGTTTCATGTCTGTCCTCTGGCCTCTCAGCTTCTCATGAGGTAAGGAAAAAAAAACAAAAAACCAAAAAGAAGCTCATAGCACTCTTTATACCTTTAGAATAAAATACCATGGATGTGCTGCCTGCTAATTATTTAATACTTTTATTTATGCACATCCCCAGACTTTCAGTCTTACAGGTGTCTGTCTTGGAGACATCAGCGAGACAGCAATTAGCGACAGGCTCAAATGAAGAGTAATGTGCACGGATTCTGTATTAATTAGTTACAAGCCATTTCTACAAGTAAAGATTTTTCGCCCTCCCCTGCAAATATTTATGCACTCATTTAACACCCGAGCGCAGCCGTGTGATACAACCAGCCCAGAACAATGCGACCCGCTCGGAATACAAAGCAACACGAAATTAATTTCTGCAGCACTGAAACCTAACACACATTTCACAGGAAGCCAAGTGGAGCCATCAAGCACAGCTCCTTCTCCTGGGCATCGGCACTAATTGCTTCTGGACTTTGCAAGAGGGTGGAAATGGTAGAAAACTGGAGGGGCTTTTCTCAGTGGAAATCATGAGAAAAATATCCTTTCTTCTGACCACAACAAGAAAAGCTTTTACACGCACAAAGTCGTCGAAGGGCTTTGGCAGCAGCTCGGCAGAAATCCCTGCAGACAGGATCACCACTCCTCTGGCTGCCCAGGCCTGCCACAGCCCTGCATGGCCAGCCTTTGCCAGCCTGCTCCGGCTGCACCACAGGGCTGCTGCAGCCTGAACACAAGGAGAACACCATAAATATCCTGTCTCAGGAGTTGGGGTTGCCTGATGTCCTTCCCTTGTTTGGCCATGACCAGTCTGGACAATCCTCCTTTTATCTTTAGTTCACTTCCAACTGGAGAAAGTCTCACTGAAATGATGGAAAACTCCCTGTAACTGCCACAAGCCAGGACCCTGCAGGTGACTGCACATCTGCACGGAGCTGTTCACATATGGAAGTGTTGTTTTTAGGAAATCCAGCCTTTTACTTACCCGTGAGGATCAGCACAGCCATGGGAAATTTGGGAGTATTCACTACAACAGCCCAGCCCTTTCTCTCCCTGTCTCTAGTGTGCAGACCACAGGGGAAAAGCTGTCACCCACTAAGCCACAATCATGCATCAGTTGTGGCTGGATACACCACTTACACTGGCATCACTTCTCTTGCTCCAGCTGTTGACTCTTCCCACCCCCCCAGGCACAGCTGCAGCACAGACGTTAGTACAAACAACTTGTCTTAGATGCAGCTCTCCTCTGGAACTGGCCTAAGCCACAAAAAACCTCATCTGCTCAAATGTTCACAGAACAGCACTAACTGGCAGCCTTGAAGGACTCATCATCTACTGACTGTTTGGGTAAGGACAGCCCTACCTTACCTGACTGACCTCACCTGGCTTCATGCCTCACTACTGAGGCTTCTGAAGATGCAGATCATTTATAGGAAACATCACTGACACCATAGATAGACTTGGATCACAGCACACCAGGTTTTATGCTCTTCCTTCTCTTATAGTCCATCCCAAATATGAACAAGAAACCAATCCAGAGCTTAAACTGATGACTTATATCAGCCATTCTTGGTTTCACCAAACAAAAAGCATGTTTTTCCCATAAGGATGATCTGGTTACTTAAAAATGGACATCTTGATGACTTCAAATGCCACAGCTGGCAACCGCTAGAGGCACACGAATGCATCCACTGCTAAACACAGCTCAGTTTTATCCATGTATTAAGCAAAGGATGCATCCAAAGAGCATTACCAGTCACACACCTAACTCATGCATGCAGTAACTTAAGTTAAAGAAACTACTCAAGTGTTCTACTCGGTACTTGGATAGTTTTAATAGATGAAATAATCCTGGGAAGGTACTAAGACAAGTTTTCTCAAGTCTAGTTGCAAAGCTGAAGGCTGTGAATGTCACCTTGCAAAACTGGTGGCTCCTCCAGTGCTGGGACATTCTGTGCAGGATCACAGTCACTTCTAAGAAAGTGGTTTGTTATCCTTAGAGACAAGGTTGGTATTCCTCCAGAGTGAGCCTGGCAGTGATGATAATGCTTCCTCTGAAACACCAGATACTTTCATGTTCTCACACAAACATAAAAGGTACCAAAATCTTCCCCTGAACTTGTGAAGCACTGGCCCAGGGGTGCACTTTAGAGCTCTGAATATCCCATTCCCTTCCCATACTAAAATGGTGCTTAATTGCCTTAATAAGTAGTCTCCCTCTCCAATAATTTTAAAGCACAAAGTACCCTCCTGTACTTTTCAGGATTTTCAGGTTTTCTAATGAACGGTGCATTAACAAAGTATTTCCCTAGCCTCCTGTTTTCTCCCTTGATTTCACTGCACATCCAACACATCACCTTTCCAGTCCACACAACAACACACCTGCTGTTCCCAGCACAACCTCTGGCATGGCCAACAAGGCCCTACTGCTCACATTTTCACTTCAAATGTCACATTCTCTTTATCCTGAAATAGTTTGTTCTGGTTTCAGAAGCAAAATGGGTAACTCAGGCCATTCTGCACAAGGAAATCATTGCAGCAGTACGAGCACCAACTGGCTCTCCAGAAAGCACCTTCAGATTCTCACCTATTTACAGAGACACATCCAGAAAGGTTGTGAAATTCAGGAAGTCCAGAGGAAAATGAAGTTCAAAATCCATTGTTTACTAGCACCCAGCTGAGGCTTTCCCAAATGACCTGCATACAACAAAGCAGATTCTGACACTCTCCATGCAAATGAGCAGCTCTGCTGGGCAGTGAAGCCTGTCCAACCCCTAACCACGCAGGATGGAGCACGCAGTGATCTGAGCAGCAGCAAGTGTGGAGCTCAATTAACGAGCTCCCCTTTGAAAACTGCACTCATCATGAAACCTGCACTGCAGGGCAACCTGACTGCAGCCCACCCGACCATGCATCAGACCTCTGCGTGCCTGAGAGGAAAGAGATCCTGGAACACCCAGAGTAGTGCCCTGCTGACGTACTGGAACTTGCCTCTGCCCACACAGCTGTGTTGGATGCATATTAGGTTCATCAGTATTAGGTAAATCTAATTTATTTGGTATTAAAGCAAATGGAGAAAAAAAAATGAGACCATTTTAAAATTGCCTAAGGTCACTTCATGGGCAAAACAATGTATTTAAACTGCAGAGATGACAACATGCTTAATATGACTCCACAGAAATTGCTTCCTTGATGACAATACATTAAACCCCTCATTGAATATTCATAGAGTTCTTGACAAGATTGAGTGACACAATCCCAGCCTGGCCAGCAGCAGGGTGATGGTCTGCCTGTCTGAGGAGCAATGCCACAGCAGCCAGGCTACCTCTGCTCATCCCAGGGCCAGAAGTAGCCCTACCCAACATGCCCATTCCCAGTTTCTAACACAGAGGGAGGTCAGACCCACAAAGCTCCTCTGTGTGTTGGCTGCAGGGTGAGGAGCAGCCTTCAGCACAACTGCAGTGAGGGGAAGAACTGCAGCTTCCTTACAGTGTGACAGCAGAAAATTAAAGAAACAGCCAAGAAAAAGCCTCTGTCAGCCTTGCACTCACTGTGTTCTGACCTCTGCATGAGGAATGGGTAAGATAGTTTAAGTGATGTGGAATATGTCCCTTCAGAAGGCACTGGGATGCCATTTACAGACATAGGAGGCATTCAAATGGGCAGGTCACTCAGCAAGCCTGCACAAAGGAGCTTCTAATAAAGGCAGTGCTGGACAATGCCATGCCAACACCGTGGTCCACAGTGCCTTTTTCTGTCAGATGTGTAGCACTGGGATAAAAAACAGTTATTGCTGAGACAAACAAGGGCAGATAATTGAAAAACATTCAGGCTAAAGCTCTGTTCATCAGTCTGGCAAGAAAGGCCACTGTTGATCACACTCCAGTAATGGAGCATGAGTGCCACCATACTGCAACCCCACCACACAACTGCTCCACAATTCCACCACTGCAGAAGTGACACCATAGCATGCTCCCTGTGCCATCATGCCCATGTCAGTGATCTTTATGACAACATCATCTGTTGAGAGATCAAAGGCCATAGCAGCATAGCACTTGTTGGCATCAGGAAGTTCCCTGCTGGATGGTGCATGAGGTGGTGAAATCGTGAGTGACAAAGATGGGACCTGAAAGCACCCAAAAGGGGACAACAAGAAAGATGAGGAGGGACTTCTTAAAAGGCCTTGTAGTGATAAGAGGAAATGGATCAAAACCTGAGGAGGGGAGATTTAGAGTGGAAATTAGGAAGAAATTCTTTGCAGTGAGGGTGGTGAGACACTGGAACAGGTTGCCCAGGAAGATGTGGATGCTCCCTCCCTGGAGTGTTCAAGGCCAGGCTGGTGGAGGTCTTGGGCAATCTATTCTAGTGGGAGATGTCCCTGCCCATGGCAAGTGAGTTGGTACTAGATGATCTTGAAGGTCCCTTCCAATCCAAACCATTCTGTGAATCTGAAACCTGAAGGACTATGCTGCTACTCCTAGGAGCAGTGAAGTCTGCCAGAAGCTTACAAAGACAATGATTTATGTGTGACTGCCTCACCGGAGAGCTTTAAAGTGATGCACTTTGGTTTGGGTTTTAAGCTTGGAAATGAACAAGACGAAATTTCAAATGCTTGCAGAAATATCAGCTGGGCGTGGGGGGGAGCCTGGGAGCCAGACGTGTGCAACACTGCACACTGACAGCCACTGAAAATAAAATTCAGATAATTAATTTTATCTTGTTCTCTTCCTGCAAGCCCCAGGCTAACATCTTTGCAGCAGCTCCAGCCACAGCTACACCTGGCATGTGCACAGTGCTCATTCCTAGAGCCATTCCACATCACTGCCACTCACACTGCTGACTATCCACCCCAGCTTCTCATCAAAGCATCCACAGTTGAAACAGGGGTGGTTGCACTAACCCAGAGAGAAGAGGGTGCCCAGCAATGCCCCTGAAGCCCATCGCTTCAACCAAAGATGTGGATATGGCATGCAGCAGTTCAGAGATTGCTCTTGAGTCTGCCTTCCCAGCCTGCCAGCCCCTTTCACTGCCAGTCAGCCCAGTGATGCTGTGTGTGATGTTCAAAGGTACTGCATCAACACTTGGAAATAAATAATGAAACAAATAAAAGAACAACAACCATTTCTGCTTGGAAAATTTTAACGTTCATAGAATCACAGAGCAGTCTGGGCTGGAAGAGACCTCAAAGATCATCTAGCTCCAATCCCCTGCCACGGGCAGGGACACCTCCTGCTACAGCAGCTTGCTCAAAGCTGCATCCAACCTGATTTTCAACTCTTACCAGGCACGGATCCTCCATAACCTCTCTGGGCAACCTGTTCCAGTGCCTCACCAGCATCATGGGCAACAATGGTTTCTTTGTATCTAATCTAAACCTATCCTTTTCCAGTTTGAAACCATTACCAGAAGATGCTCTCAAGACTGTGGCTCCTTCTGCAGCATGAGCTGGAGCCCCCCGCCACCATCATCCATCCTGCTCTGCATCCATCCCCTGGGCACAGGGACAGAGATATCTGTAGACTGTAAGGACAGACAGCTTCACCTGAAGCAAACACTTGGGAAAATTTGAGTGAAATCAGCCCAGGCCCTTTTTGCAGTTATTTCCACACGCCGCAGGTAAAATGCAGCATTCCAACTGAAGTTGCTTGCAGAGTTCAAACATGGCTCAGCTAGAAAGAACAAGAAGGTTCCCTTTGGTTTGCCTGACAGAAGTTGCTAGAAAGGGATGATTGCTGGTATCCTTAGACAACTGTCCTTATTCACTAACAGTTCAAATCAGCCCCTGCATGGTACTGCACAGTGCTCTGAAGAGAGAGCCACCTGTGAGATAAGCAGACAGGGGAGCCTTTGCCAGTTCCTCCCTCAGTTCAGTCACACAGCTTGTTCCACACTTGGGGTTTCAGAACTTTTCATTTCCCCTTCTTTTAGCACAGACAGCATGGGAGATCAAAACACACATTCAAGGAAGAGGTGCTGAGGGCTGGAAGCAACTCAGGAAGCACTGCAACAGCAAAGGAGATGAAGAAGCTCTGATCATGAGTCCTGAAGTGAAGCCCCTGCAGCACGCACTGAGGGGCTCCGATGCACCACGACAATCACTGCTCTTCTTGTCACTCACCCAACCTCGCTGCCACACTCTGAGCACTGTTATGGAAGAGAGAATAATCTGGGGATAAAAATTAGGACTTTACTGACTGCACACTTCCAAAAAGCAATCTGTGAAATGCAAACCCTACCTGGCAACAGGCTCTTCAGGGAAGACAAGCTCCACCTCATTTCACACAGGCATTGTGCTCCACAGTATTGAGCAGCATTTTTCATGTTCACTGAATTTTCACACACTCTATTTACCTCTAAATAAACACTAGCCAGCCATGGCAATGTTTCAGTTAACGCAGCTCTAGGTCCCACAATTTTTCATCTGTTTCATTTCTCAGCCTTAGTTTATCACCAGTATTCTGGGTTTATGTTTACTAAACATCCCGTTTACCACACAAGCCAGGTTTGTTCTTTACACACCATGAAAGCACATCCACAGCTGAAGCCAAGGTTAACAAATGTGCACAAATCTGCTCCCCTTCAGAATGCCATTTGGAAGTCTTCCTCAGAAATCACAGAATGGTCCAGGCTGGAAAGGACCTCCAAAGGTCTTCTAGTCCAACTCCCCCACAGTCAGCAGGGACACCTTCAACTAGATCAGGTTGCCCAGAGCCCTGTCCAGCCTCGCCTTGAATACCTCCAGGGATGGGGCCTCAACCACCTCCCTGGGCAACCTGTTTCAGTGCTTTGCCACCCTCATAGTAAAGAACTTGTTCCTCACATCCAATCTCAATCTGCTCTCCTCTAGTTTGAAGCCATTGCCCCTCGTCCTGTCAATGCAGGCCTTTGTAAATAGTCTCTCTCCACTCTTCCTATAGCCCACTTTGGGTACTGGAAGGTCTCCTCTTCCCTAGGCTGAACAACCCCAGCTCCCTCAGCCTGTCCTCATAGCAGAGGTGCTCCAACCCTCCACCCCCAATGATTTTTGTGTCCCTCCTCTGGACACTCCACCAGGTCCATGTCCTTCCTATATTGAGGGCTCCAGACCTGACACAGTACTACAGGTGAGGTCTCATCAGCACAAAGTAGCAGAACCACCTCTCTGGATCTGCTGGCAACACATCTTTTGATGCAGTCTGGGATGTGATTTGCCATCTGGCAACACACACTCTGCTCATGTCCAGCTTCTCATCTGCCAGCACCCCCAAGTCCTTTTCCACAGGGCTGCTATCTATCACCTCATCCCCCAGCCTGTATTGAAATGTTCCTTCCCCCACTCCTGAATACTCCACTGACCCCTCCCCTTCCCCCAAAGCCCCCAAAACAGGTTAGGCACCATTAGCATGGACCATTGATTTAGTCTGAAGTTGCCTCTCTGAGGAAAGCATCTTCATCAGTGTCAGCTTCCGTGGTTCCTTGGTCCAAGGGTTTTGATGTAGGCGGTAACATATCTGATGCATAACAAGAAGCGAAAACAAGTTGGAAATTTATGTATTGTAACAAAAAACATAATCAAACCTGTCACTTATAGACAGAAAGGTGCCAAAACAGATCAAACCATGAAACCAAGGCAGCATTTAATGCCTGGCTGGAGCCTACAGAGCAAACAAACCCCATTTGTTTCTGGGTTTGATTGTAGCAGCAAAGCTGTAGCTCTAGAAAAACACAGACAACTGTGGACACCTTATCCATGTTGCTAGGAGTATCTGCAAGCTGCTGACCCATGGGCATGAAACAAAGATGTCCAACCAAAGCTGTCAGCCTCCACTGGCTTTGTGGTGTGGACAGAGAAGGTCTAAGTCCATCACTCATCCACAACCTGGCACCAAACTCCTCAATCACCAGTTCAATGCATCATCCAACATCCCTATTCCAGCGTCTTCTGTGATCTCCGCAAGCATCTGCCTCCTGCTTTTAGAACGACTTTCCAAGTAGCAGAAGTAACCAAAGTAAAATGAATGAATTTAAATTAATTACCCATTAAGTCTAATTTAATTCATGACTCTTCCAGGTTTCTCACGAGAACTGGGAGCTGCAGGAGAGACAGCACCTGACTGACACAGCTTGGTCTACTGCTCCTGGTCCCCAGGGATCACATCTAGCTGCAGAGGGTCATCAGAAACCTGTTGGCCAAGCCCAGGATCTTCACAAAAATAGAATTTCAGAACAACATCTGCATAAGAATCGAGCAGGTGTTTCTGAAAAGGTAGCAGCCTGCTGCTTAGGAAATCATTAAACTCCCAAAGACAGCATCCAGGATGGCTCATCAGAGAGGTTTAGCTCACGTGCAGAGCTAGGAACAGAAATAACCCACGGACAGGAAAAAAAGCCTGAAGCAGCCAATAAACCAGCCGAGATCCTGATTAATGATCAGAGGTGCCAAAAATATTAATTACAGGTATCTAAACTGCTTTTTCCTGATTTCCACCTCTGGGAATGACCTAATGAGACAGTCACAGCTTTGGCTTCACCAGGAAAGACCACGAGCAGGCATGTATGAGCTACAACACGAGAGACGGAGTCAGCTCCCATATCCAAAGAGGGATGGATCTACACCAACCTGCCCTTTAGCTGAGCAGAGAGCAAGGCACCAGCTCCTGCAGCTCCACACAGCACTGCTGCTGGACTCCACCCATGTTCCCACCATGTAGGGACAAGCAGTTCAACACCCCAAACACTGCTGCTGCCAGCAAATCACACGCTAGAAAAACAAGAGCAACAATTACTGATCCCACATCAGCGACAAACTGAATTCTTTTGGCACAAGTGTTCATTCTCTGGCCCTGCCCCACCGCTTGGTTCTGCTCTGGGAAGTTCAACAGCTCCTAAGCACCACCGCTCTGCGCCTCGCACCCAGGCAGCGCCATCCGAGGTGTCATCACCTTGAGCTAAAATCCAACTTTTAGGCTGCATTTTGTAATGCTAATTTAATAAATATTAAAATAACAGAAGTGTCTCTGTAAAACAAAAATAAGCCACTAGAGTGATTTGCTCCTGGGCAGCAAAGGAAAATGATACGGTGTTGGGAAAATAGTAATAATAATAATAATAATAATAATCCAGAAAAGTGTTTATTTTAGCTGCTATCCAGGGAACTGGCAAGCACTTGTGGGAAAGCAGGGATGTCCAAGCACATGTCAAAAACAACTGGTGAAAAAGATGCCAGCCCCCACAAGAAAGGAAAATTTCAGAAAGAGAATCTTAGCCCAGCCAAACCCAGCCATGGAGCCTCAGCAGGAGAACACTGGTCTAGGGCAGAAAGAGGTGTGAGGAGAGCTGTGGAAAATCTGCTTTTCTTCACTCTTTCTGCATCCATCTGAGGCACCTTAATTCTGCTTCCAGGGGCTGCAATAGCTGGGGAGGATGGGATAGATCCAATAGATTGCTCTCCATGGGTTTAAAAGGAAAGCAGAGTCATTTCAGGAAAAACACAACAGCACATGTGGAATTCTGAGGATTCAAAAGTTTTAAACATGAGATAGATTTTTCCTTCCTTTTTTCTTTTTTTTTTTTTTTTAAATTATTTTACTTTTTCCAAGCCAAGAACCCCTTTCCCCTTCCCCTAGCCCCCCACCTTTATCAAGGTACAAAAGAAAAGATTCCACATGTGCAAATGCTGGGTTTAAAGTTTTTCTAAAACATACAAGAGAATTACAGTACCACAACCAGTCCCTTATGAAATACAAGTGTATGAAAAAAAAGGCATTAAAAAAATCTTTGTAGCATCTGGAACTGCTCCACTCAGCCCCTTGAGGCTGCTCAGATATTCTTCTGCTATCAACTCCCCATTCAGGGCTAATATTTTAGCAAAAAAAATGATGGAGTTGGGAAAACTCCTCATTACTCAACTATAAACTCTGCAGCAAAAAAATTTTTTTTAAAAAGCAGATTTTCCTAATCATCTAAGCTGATATTCCTCTAAGTTAGATGACTAATTGCATGAATATTCCTTGAAATTAGTTGACTGGGAACAGGAGCACTTTTAACTGTAATGAAAAAAAAAAAAAAAATCTCTTGCAAATACTCCAAACTCAAACTGAAATTTCACAGCTTTAAAACCTGGTCTCACACATCTTCATCATCTCTTAAAAAGGGCTGAAGCAGCTCTGCTGTGAGGCCAGGCTGAGAGAGTTGGGGTTGGTCAGCCTGGAGACGAGAAGGCTCCAGGAAGGACTTAGAGCAGCCTTCCAGGGTGTGAAATGGTCTATGAAAGAGCTGGAGAGGGATTTTTGTATGAGGTCATGGAACGACAGGACAAGGGGGTAATGACTTCGAACTGGAAGAAGTTGGACTGAGATGAGACATTAGGAGGAAATTCTTTGGCAGGAGGGTGGTGAGGCACCAGAACGGGCGGCCCAAAGATGTTGTGGAGTCTCCTTCTCTGGAGATTTTCCCAACCTGCCTGGATGTTGTCCTGAGCAAGCTGCTATGGGTGACCCTGCTTTAACAGAGGAGTTGGACTGGATGATCTGCAGAGAGCCCCACCGTGCTGGGATCCTGTGACTGAACTCAGTGGCAGGACCTGGCACCCAAGCATCAGGTTTCCACCACCAGCTGTTTAACCCAGACTCCTGCAGAAGTATTTTCCTCCGCAGCACCCGAGGCGAAGCGCAGCACACATCCAAATGTCATCCCCTATCTGAGCTACAATTAATTTTTTATAAACTCTAAGTGCTGTAGCAATGCCATCCAGCCACCTTATTTTCAAATTGAATCAAACTCTCTACTATCATCAAGAAACAGTTTCATGATCTCCACTGCCTCGCTCTCGGGAGACCACTGAGTGAGTTCATCTGAGCTGAAATACGATGTCATGAACTTAGCAGAACAATGATTTAATGTCTCTTCCTTGTGCTTTCTCCATACAGAAGCCAGGATGGATCATTTCTTTCCTTGTGTAAACAGCCATATACAAGTCATGCCAGATTCCCTGGACAGAAGTCAGGTCACTGAAAAGTCTTATTTGTTAGTCCGTGTCCGTCCCCTTGAAGAGTCCATAAACAACGTCAATGTCTCTACCAATATCCAGTGGTAAAGCTAAAAACCTCCCATTTCTCTTGCTGAACCTCTCTCCCAAAAGTGATGAGGTGAGAAAGCAGAGACTAATTGAAATTGATTTTTGTTGAAGAGATTTTAACATCTACACATTCTCCTGTGAGGATCCAAAGGAGCCACTGGCAAACAGCTCTTCAGCAGCAGCTGGAGATAGTTGGGAATTCGCAGACAGAAGGAAAAAAAAAATGTTTTAATGTTTTGAACAAATTATCATTTCTTTAAAAGAAACAATCTGGAAATTAATAGTATTAAGTCAAACAGTGGCAAGCAGTCAAAAGTGTCTGCCAAGTCAAGGTGGTCTAAATGCCACCACCACTGTGGCAGTGCTTACCACCCAGCCTCAGGTCCTTGAGCAGGGTGTGGGCACCCACAGGCTCAAAAGCTCTCCCCTGGCATACTCCAACCTTGGACCACCTTGAGGCCATGTCTAGGCAGAGATGACCCGCGGGGAGCTGTGTAGACAGCTCGGCCCCAAGCTGTCTGTGAGTCACAGACCAAACAGGACAGTGCTGCATCATTCAGAGCAACAAAACCTGAGTTGAGCCTTGAAATCCCTCAGCAAATTATATGCCCCAAGTCTCCATTCGACCCACTGCTCAGTTGCCTGAAAGCAAGATAAAGAGGAGCTGGAGGGTTTCAGTGTTGGTGTCAGTCAACAACCTTTTGTATCCAGAGGGCATGGTCTTGCCCCCATCACATAAATCAGGGGATACAAGCCCTATGATTTGAGTTAGAAACATCTGCTTTGTGTGGAAATTCACATCTCATAGGAGATCCAAAACACCTCTAGACCTAGACTGGACACGGCCACTGAGATATGGCTGCACCTCCTTGGGCACTCCACATCCCCAGCAGTGCCTGTGTTACCCAGTGACCTGTGAAACAACAGCCAACTGGTTACATATCCACTGCCGTCGATGTTACACCTTTAGTCATTAATTACAGTTACCACAGTCTGTATTTAATTACCTTTTATGAGCAAGAGGCTCAATTAGCCGAGTAAGGCTGCTAGACAATGATGTTCCATTTCTGCAGAGTCTATTGCTACAAATCAGAAAATTAAACCTGGAGATAGCACTTCTGGTTCCTGATAACCTGAGCCAACAGCAGCTAGCCCTCTGCAATCTCCATCCCCACATGGCTCAGCACCAAGACACTCACAGTCAGGTCCCAGCCCCATGTGGGTCAGTACCAGTGCCCACCCGCAGACCCCAATGGGATCTGCCCCCAGTTGCAGTAGTGAATTCAACCACAGCCCAGGCGAACGCTGGAGGTGCTGCTGCTGAACAACCTGCGTTCAGTTTGGGGCTCCTCAGTTTAAGAGGGACAAGGATCTGCTGGAGAGATTCCAACAGAGGGCTACGAGGAAGATGAGGGGACTGGAGCACTGCCTGATGAGGAGAGGCTGAGGGACCTGGGGCTTTTTAGTCTGGAGGAGAGAAGACTGAGAGGGGATCTAATAAATGTTTATAAATATCTGAGGGCTGGGGGTCAGGAGGTGGGGACAGGCTCTGCTCACTTGCTGCCTGGGATGGGACAAGGAACAATGGATGTAAACTGCAACACAGGAGGTTCCATCTCAACACAAGGAGGAACTTCTTGACTATAAAGGTCACAGAGCACTGGAACAGGCTCCCCAGAGAGGCTGTGGAGTCTCCTTCTCTGGAGACTTTCAAGGCCTTTCTAGATGTGTTCTTGTGTGACCTGAGCTAGACTGTATGGTCCTGCTCTAGCAGGGGTGTTGGACTGGATTATCTCTTTGGGTCCCTTCCAACCCCTGACATCCTGTGAGCCTGCCTCCACTGGAGTGCTGGCACCGTTCTCCAAACCCTGAGGTGAGTCTTGCTTGCTCTCCTCCATGCTGCAATACAGCAAGGTCCCAGGATCACAGAATCGACCAGGTTGGAAGAGACCTCCAAGCTTATTCAGTCCAACCTATCACCCAGCCCAACCTATCACCTAGCCCTAGCCAATCAACTAGACCACGGCACCAAGTGCCCCATCCAGGCTTTTCTTGAACACCTCCAGGGCCAGCAACTCCACCACCTCCCTGGGCAGCCCATTCCAATGCCAATCACTCTCTGTCAAGGACTTCCTTCTAATATCAAGACTATACCTCCCCAGGCACAACTTGAGACTGTGTCCCCTTGTTCTGTGGCTGGAAGCTGAGGTCCAGCCTGCCCTCCAGCCAGAAAAGCCGCATTCCCAGGGGTCTCGGTTTTAGTTACAAGCAACTAAAGGAAATCTCATGACCTGACGTTAGTTAAGTCAGCTCCAATTGAAAGCAAGGCAGTGAAACCAGTGCTGTGACACAGAGTGCATTTGCTCACTCAAACACTGGGCTCAATGGGCACTTTGAGGTTCTGAACTGAACTTGCAGATTATTGCTGAAAGTAAAACCCATGATATCTGTAAAGCTTTTCATTATTTTATCTGGAATTTTTTAAATCTTTCTGTTTCCAGCCCTCATGGTAAAGGTAAACATCCACCGATGAGGGTACAGCAAGCATCCACAGCTGGGAGAAGTTATTTTCCACCCACAGAACATTCCACCTAGAATAGAAGGTCACTTATTGCCCCATTTTGGGAACACAAAAGAAACCTCCAGCTGAATGGGGTCTCCAGGAGGGGAACAGATGGGCCAAGCTCTAACATAGCACTGTTGTATTGACTGGTGATAGAACCAGAATCGCATCGCCATGGCAACTCCTTTACTGCCTCCTCCCTCAAGATAACAAGGAATAGCTCACAAGAGGTATTTTAGGAAATCCATAAAAAGAGAAAAAATGTGTTTCTTGCTTTCCAATTATTTAAAAGACACCTACAAAAGGTGCTTTCAGGGAATGAGTGGATGGCATTTGCTTCCACACAGTAACAAACAACCTGTGCCTGTGATGCAAAGACTCATGACAAACACCAGGTATCAGTCATCCTCCTAAAACAAAATCACAGAATATCAGGGGCTGGAAGGGACCTCGAAAGCTCACCCAGTCCAACCCCGCTGCCAGAGCAGGATCACCTATACCAGAACACACAGGAACACACCCAGGTGGGTTTAGAGTATCTCCAGAAAGGGAGAATCCACAACCTGCCCTGGGCAGCCACTTCCAGTGTTCTGTCACCCTCATAGTGAAAAAAAATTTTCCTCATGTTTACATGGAACTAACTGCAAACTTGAGAGTGCTTCCACTGAAAACCCTCTGCTGATTTTCTGATAGATTTGCTTTGGTTTGTTATTTCCTACTTGGATCAAGACAGCAGTCTGAAGTGAGGGCTACCATCCTAACCAGCCCACTTCTTCTCTGCAGCTGACCTGAGCTTACCCACAGCTTACACCTACCTGCAGTGCTCACATCATTTCTTGGATCCCTGCGGCATTTAATAAATACAAATTTATTTATCTTAACTTATTTGCATTCTTTAAATGCCGAAGGCTCTTGGCTTTATAGAAATCTCTTGGACGCAGAGAATGAAAACAAGCTGCAGTGGGGCCAGGCAGATAAAGCGTGTGGGTGCTAGCCAACTTCAGCTCCTTTTCAGCAGGAAATCCTCAAACTTTCAAACAATAACAAATGCTTCATTCTCAGAGTACAGTTCTCTGAAGTGCTTGTTTCCTTCCAAGTGAAATTCATTGGGTTTTCATTTTCAGTTGAAGATCCCATTTCTTCTTGCAGATGTGTTTGCAGCGACACACATCACAGACATGAGAACTGACAAAGAGTATTTGCAAACTACTTATTAAAGCAAAATACTTATTAAATAGTCTGAGTGAATTTCTTCAAGGAAGTTGAAGAAACTAGTAAACATCTTGGATTTTTATAGCATCACCTCAAAACCCAGGGAAGACAACCCCAAAGCAGTCCCAGATGTTCCATATACACTTCAATAATTTTGGGAAGCTTTGATTTGTGGCACAGCCCCGAAGGGCCCCACTTAGATTGTAAATGTTTTTGTTTTCCTTGGCAGAAGCCCCTGAACAGGCTCTGGTTTAATATCAGCTTTAAAGCAATAATAAAAATAATCATCTCCCTCAGATGCCAAACCACCCATACTGCTGCAGGTCTCCAGGGAGGGCCTGGCTGTGGGAACCCAGCTCAGCAGCTCCCACCGCACTTTCTGTCTCTCTGAAGGCTCTGTCATGGAGCTTTGCGTGCCCTGACCCTAGGGCAGCCAAATCCACTCACCTTCTACAACTGAGTAGGCCCAGCAGTGGCTCAGCTGCAGTTCAAAGGAAGAACAGCCAACCTACACTGACTTTGGAGATGAAAGGTTTTGGGGGAATGGTCACAAAGCTTCCCAAAGTCAGAAATATGACAGAGACTGCCTGGCCATGCACTGGGTTTGTTATTTCCTTAAGCACAGAGGGTTTCCCCCAGACACATCCATGAAGTGTCACTGTTTCAAACGTACATTATTTAGGTTGGCTTTTGCTTGCTTCTCTTCTCCTAAAGCACCAAACTTTCTCCTTCACCAGAGTCAGAATATGGTAGAAACCTCCCCATGGCCCCCCATGCAGCTTGCACCTGAGCAGCTGCCCCAACTCCTCTTTATTCCCTTTTACAACACACACTTCCCCTTACAGCACTTCCACAACTCTCCGTCCAGAGCCCTCCAGATACTGCTGCTGGCACCAAGAATTCCTGTCTGTGGAGCTGCAAAGGAGACCTCTGCTTTCTGTGGCTCAGAAACATCTGGTTCCATCCTCAAGCTCCTGCACACTCGCCCCCTGCTCTGGGTTGTGGCAGTCACCCTCTGCACACCGCTCAGCACTGCTGACTGAGGGCTTCATCTTAGGGTTGGCAGAGATCCCCTCACATGTAGCTAGAATTCATCTAATTTGCAGTACCTTGGACTTTTTCTTCTCTTCAAGCACCCAAGCCTCTCTCTCTCAGATCAGTTGCGTGTCAGGCCTCTAAATCATTCTTGTGCATCTTCTCCAAGTCTTTTCCCACCTGATGGAAAGGCCTATCTGCCTCAGCTCCACTCGGTCCCACGGGAGAAGCAGCTCCCTGTCCCCCAAACAGAAGCAAAACATCCTTCTGGTCATAGCTCTGCCAAGAAAGCTCTGGGAGCTCAGCTTCATCTGCTAACCCATCCTAACTTGGAGTCACTGCTTGTCCAGATAACCCACCATGACGTCACACAACTTCTGCTTCTGTGCATCAGACTTGACATGAAATTAACCCCACTAAACCAGGTGATCCAGAGCCATCTGTGCCTAGGACTTCTCCAGTCATTTCCATCTTTGTCTTGACCACAATCAATGATGCCCACTGATTTTTCCGTATCATGGATAAAAACATCAACAAAGATCAAGACAACATTATTCTCCCCAGGACAATTGCTCATTTTAAATTCACTTCATCTCTGCAGAGCTCATTTTGGATCATTCTGCTGCTCTAATTAAAATGCTGCATGGTATTGAGTCAAATGTCTGAGGGAAACCTAGACTGGTAAATCAACATTGTTATTCTCACTAGAAATAATCCCATAACAACACCCTGCAGCTCGGTCATTTGCACACCACAACTGTGCAGACTGGTGAGCATTTGATTGCCACTGATCATTCCATCTCACAGGCTCACAGGATATCAGGGGTTGGAAGGGACTCAAGAGATCATCGAGTCCAACCCCCCTGCCAGAGTAGGACCATACAGTCTAGCTCAGGTCACGCAGGAACACATCCAGACAGGCCTTGAAAGTCTCCAGAGAAGGAGACTCCACAGCCTCTCTGGAGAGCCTGTTCCAGCGCTCTGTGACCCTTATAGTCAAGAAGTTCCTCCTTGTGTTGAGGTGGAATCTCCTGTGTTGCAGTTTACATCCATTGCTCCTTGTCCTATTCCAAGGAGCAAGTGAGCAGAGCCTGTCCCTCACTCCTGACCCCCAGTCCTTGGATATTTATAAACATTTATTAAATCCCCTCTCAGTCTTCTCTCCTCCAGACTAAAAAGCCCCAGATCTCTCAGCCTCTCCTCACCAGGCAGTGCTCCAGTCCCCTCATCTTCCTCGTAGCCCTCTGTTGGACTCTCTCCAGCAGATCCCTGTCCCTCTTAAACTGGGAAGCCCAAAACTGAAGGCAGTTTCAACCTGCACTGTTTGGTTGTGGCTTTTTCCCTTGAACACGTATCAAGTAAAGCTACCAGTAGCAGTAAAAAGAAGTTGTAATCAGCAGAAAGTAGTTTACACCAGATGAAAGGAAAAAAAAACAACCAACCCAAAAGCTCTTCTGAAGCTATACCTGAGAATCAAACTGGGCAGCATTGTCAGCAGGTGTCAGAACATCGCATAATCATAGAATGATTTAGGTTGGAAGGGACCTCGAAGCTCATCCAGTTCCAAGCTCCCACTAGTACAGATCACTCAAGGCCTCCTCCAACCTGGTCTTGAACACCTCCAGGGAGGGAGCAGCCACAACCTCCCTGGGCAACCTCTGCAAGTGTCTCATCACCCTCACTGCAAAGAACTTCCTCCTAACATCCAGTTTCAATCTCCCCTCTGCCAGTTTAAAGCCATTACTCCTCATCCTGATGTTGTCAGTAGTCCCTCCCCATCCTTCCTGTAGCCCCCTTCAGATACTGGAAGGCCACTCCAAGGTCTCCTCAAAGCCTTCTCTTCTCCAGGCTCTCAGAGCTGCTCTCTCAGCCTGTCCTTAGGGCAGAGCTGCTGCAGCCCTCTGAGCATCTTCATGGCCCTCCTCTGGACTCACTCCAACAGTTCCATGTCCTGCTTGTGTTAGACATCTACCTGCAGCCAGACCAGCAGGAACATTCCTTACCCTCACAAAATATATCGTTTGGCCTCCATATTCCCCAGATGCCACCTCTCTGATTAAAAAAAAAAAATGTTTTTAACTTGGTGGAAGGAGAAGAAAGGTACAGCAATATTCCCACAGCTGTGGTGACAAAGATCGTGGTGCATTAGGAAATTTGTTCTGTCATTGCATTGCACTGTGTAAATAGAAGATACAATTAATAAGGACAGGCATGTTAATTTTGATTTCTTTCATAACCTGGAGGCAAGGCAGGAGAAGGGGGAACGACAATATTTGGCAACAGGAAGAAAAACACTTGCAAATGAGACATTTTTCATCCCCCTTAACTAGCTTTAGTAGCAACTGAGAATAAAAATAAACTTAGAAACACTTCTTAGAAGGCTCAGTTTAAACAGCATATTTAATTCCAGTCATATGTAAGGCTGGAACAATGCTCTTTTTGCCCTATTATGAAATGGAGACTATTAAATATGTGAAACAGTAGCCCATGCTGGAATGTCTCCAGAATTAAATTCTCAAGACAAAGGCTTTTCCTCTCCATTTTTTCCTAACTTCAAGCAGCAAAGATATTCCAAACTTCAGCGTAAAATCTTACTGCAACTTTGGTTGGAAAGCAGCACAGGAGATCATCTGGCCCAACCCAAACTCCTTCTCTAAGCAGGGCTCCAAAATGCACAATGATTCAGGAAACATAGACTGCTCAAGAAGTTCAGGTCATGGCATGAAGCTACAGTACTGCTGGCAACAGAGCAATGCTGCCACCAAAGCCACCAGAAGAGCAAATACAGGTTGTGGTCAAGGTTTAGTGATCAAAAGGGTCAGGAGATGTAAAGGTATTTACAATGCTTAAATAAATCAGCATGAATTTATCATGGAGATGATACCCAGGAAGTGCTAGGGTTAGACATGATGAAGATGATGCCAAACTGCTAGTAGACCATCAAGTGATCTAGCTGGACCAAGACTGAAAAAAACAAACAAACAAACAAGAGTTGCAAAAAGACCTAATAACTGAAATGAGCAATAAATGCTGAGTCCTCTAGAGGGCTTGACAGCCTCACCCCAAGAAAATAAACCAGTGCTGTAAGGAAGCTAACCAAAGCAAACATGCACTGATTTCACAGCACCTGCCTTTGGATTGCTGCTGTTAACCAAGGCAGAACTGCACCGTGCAACACCTCGATCAGTGCTTTCCTCTCAAGTGCTCAACAAAGAGCTAAAATGGAAATCTAATTTCTTGGTTTTTTTGAAGGATCAGAGGACCAACAATGCTGAAACTGTAGGATGAACATGGAGGGTGAGCACTGGGCCAGGTGGGAAGGAAGTCAAATGGAGGTTCCAAATTTAAGTGGGAGAAATGTTTTAAGCTCTGACAGAGTAGGTTTAGAACAAATCTTAGGAAGAAGTTCTGCACTGTGAGGGTGGTGAAGCACTGGAACAGGTTGCCAGAGTGGTTGTGAATGACCCCTCCTCAGAGATGTTCAAGGTGAGGCTGGATAAGGCCTTGAGCAACGCAGTCTAGTTGAGAGATCTCAATCCCTACCCATGCCAGTGAGGTTGGAGTAAATAATCTAATGTCCCTAAGCCATTCTATGGTTTATTCACCTCGATCCATCACTACCATGCTGCAGTGACTTCCCAAGGCACCTCCTTAGCTCCCCACATCCCTCAGAGCTTTAACTACCATTCCCTCACTGCAGCCTGCTTTGCTTGGGAAAAAACTCCATTAGGGTTACTTAAGGCTCCTCCAAGCCATGCAAACCCAGGAGAAATTGTGTTTACTGGTACCCAAATCCCCACGTAAAGCAACGACATTCAAACATTTCCTGGCAACCAGCCCCACCATTTCCCAGCCCACACCACCCTGCACATATATACTGCAAGATATTTATTGCAAGCCCTCCAAAGTTTCCTGGCTGTTGGTTCAGTAGCTGCTTCCCGTGGTCCTGCTCACCGTTTACATAAGACAATTGCTTCTAATCTTTATGTATTTGCTTTAGATGTGCCCTGACAACCACTTAGCAAAGTGGCATTTTCCTGACAAAACGAATCATTTGCCTTCTACCACCAAGTTGCAGATCTTTGTTACTGAAATAGAAAGGCTAGAACATGCCCTAGGAAGTCTCTTTCTCTGCTTTGAAATTATCGGGAGCAGACAGACTCGGTTTGAAAAGCTTGTGATTAAAAAAATTATAATAAAATGAGAAAAAGAAAAAAAAAAAAATTGCAAGTGACACCATTTCCAGAAGGGCTCATAATGGGAACAACATCTTGTGACGAGTGGAGTGCAAGAGGAAAAATACAGCATGGAATTGCACAGTCCCTAACTCTAAAGTACTGATACCACGTTCTGCTGAGAAAACCTTTGTGTCCTTCTGATTTAATGACAAATTCCATGTGACTTTGCCTGGTTGGAGGAATGGAACAGGAACAAAACCAAAACACTGTCCTGACGTATTAGCATTCAGGATCTCTTTTAAGAAATAAATTGCATCTCTTTTGTCGTTACATAAAGTTCTATTTTCAGTCTGAATGAGGAGGGGAAAGAAAAGAAGAAAATAACCACAATCATTCTCAAACCAAGACTCCATTAGAGGTCTAACACATCAAGGAGAAATCCTCTCTCAGGTACCAGAGACTTTGATTTCCAGCCCTGCATTCCATTTCCATTACCACTGCTTAACAAAGCAGTCATTGCTAAACCCCTCCTCAGCCCAAGTGTCTGCAACAGCCTCACCCCCCTCAAACTCCTGTCTTTTCATGGTATTAACCAATTCTGGTTAATACTTGACCTTTGAGGTCTTCTCTTCCTATTTGGACTTCTGACATACCTCCTTTCCCCAAAACAAATCCTCCTCCTCCAGCACCCACTGAGGTTCTGACGTTGACATCCTGCCTTTTCCTCTGCCCATCCTGTTCCTTGATTTGAGTAAACTCTTCCTGCTGGCAGCTCAAGCACTGTGCTTCCCCAAGATGAAACCAAGTCTGAGCTTCTGCAAGAGGTACACAATGTGCTCTCAGTAAGCAGAACTATCACTTGGCTCTCCGTCCTCCCCTGAGCCTTCAGTGGTCTCCAATGACCCATCCTGGCAGACAAAGCCACCAGGCTGCCCTTCACAGCAGAGCAGCAGCAGGTTGTCTCTCTCCCTGGATCTTTCTGGCAGGATGTAAGTCATGCTACTTCTACTTCTCAAATTAAAAAAACCTGATGAGGACCACAATTTCAGCTGATCTTGAAGTCATCTACTGTATGTTTTCCAAGTGATGAGCACATTCCCTCATCAAGCCTTTGCCAAACACGTTGGATAGGGCTCTGAGTAAGCCAGTCTAGTAGGGTAAGTCCCTGCACATGGCAGAGAGTTGGAACTAGATGATCTAGAAGATCCTTTCCAACCCAAACCAGCCCAGGATTCTGTGACTGTTGCCTTCCCTTATTCCTTTTATCATCTCTCTTCAAAGCCCTGCATTTAGCAGCTTTTGGGATACCTGGGCACAACTCGAGACTTTTTTGCCACTGCATGCAGATGTCATTACAGCTGCTCACCTCCATTTCCTATCTGCTGAAGGCACACAGCACCTTTTGTCTGCTTGCTGTACTTGGCTCCAAGCTTCCTGGCTTTTATGGACAGCACTATTCCCAAGGGTGTCATCTTTTTGCCCTTAACAAAGCGTCCCACACCAACATCTCTTTGTTGCGACATCACAAATCATTATTATTAGTCAGCACCATAAATGTCCAAGTGACAAAGGTAGTTCTGGGTTGCTGGGTTTTTTTTGCTGAAAAACATTTGCTTTAGAGTAGGCTCCTACTATCAGCTTACTTCATCTGTAAGTTGAAAGCTAGAGTGACCTCTCCATAGGACACATAGAGGAGTAAAAATACAGATGCACAAATGTTCAGTATAAAGCAGAGAGAAACCACAAAGCATCCTTCAGCTCCAATTTGCCTCCTCTGCACTGATCCTGTAATTGAGAAAAATTTAAATGTTCTTGGGTTTGTATCTGATAAAGCCTGACATTTCCAAAGCACTTTTTCAGAACCTTGTTTCTGAAGGAACAGACTATAAAGCTCTGCAGCAGTAAGCAAGGTGTTTTGTAAAGGAAAATGCCACTTACTGCTGGCCATCAATCAAACGTGCCCTGTGTGACCAGAACAAGATGACTGAGCTACAGTTTTCAGAAAAACTAAGCTCTTTTTTCCTTCCATATTCTCCAGGAAGTTGTTTTTTAGTTTTTATGTAACAATAATTCCAAAATGCTGCAAATCATGTGAATAATGATCCCAGGTTCTTTAACCAGAATGCTCTGTAGCAGAGGTATCACCCCATACAGAACTGCCATTTTATTTCCCATGACAAGGAGAAAGGCTCAAGACCACAGAATTAGGCCTACGTGGAGAAATGGCAGGACAGTGTTTACTATCATGCCCCAAAACCTGGTGACCTAAAAAAGCCCTCAAACATTTCAGACTATTCTGCCTGATCCTCTACATCCAGCAGCAGGAGATGTGTCCAGCCAACTACATTGTGTTAAGCTAGCACCCATGAGCAGATTTTGCAGCCCTTACAGCTTTACTTTGTTCTTCTGCTCCTGGAAATAAACAGGATAAACCAGTGTCATCCCAAGCTGTAGCACTCCTGCTCCACATCAGGGACCAGCCACCCCACACACTGGCCACCCTCCATCAGCACCACTTCCACACCCACCACAACATATCTCCAGCAAGAGATGCAGCTCAGTGGTCTTCAAACAGCTGTCCCTGAGAGGTCCCAGCTGCATGAGGTAAATCTCTACCACAGAAACAGAGACATGCTGCTCCCATTTCTGAGGGGGCTGAGTCACAGGGATGCAAAACTTTTCTGCTCAGGGGTTTCCTTCTCAACAAGGTAAAAGTTTTACTTGCATTATGTTCTCCAGAAGATGAAATACAAAAAGGCACCAGTGGCAACACAAGCAGGTGATGTGGAGGGCACATAATCAATGCACAGAAGTTGTTGGGAAGGTTAATCCTACAAGATCCACTTGCTCAAGAGAAGATGGCATGCCAGGACTCAAGAAGGACCACTGGGACTCAAGGAGCATCCAAAAACACAGTACTAGCCCTGACCACGACGCAGTACGGCTGTGTCATGGCAACCTTGCTCCACTAGGAAAGGATAAGGAACATCAAATGAAATCTAGACTCCAAAGGAAAGCTGACTTGGAGAATGCAGGTAGCAAGTCCTTCCATCTTCTATTAGACTGTATGGTTTAATCTGGCTGTCCCCACTAGGAGGGACAAGGGGTGGGGGGATAAAGCTTCTCCCCTCCCAGCGACACAGAGAACAGAGCAAGCTGGATCACACACTCTAGACCGTACAGTAAGCATGACAGGAAAGGGCTTGGCTGGGGTTTATGTGACCTGTAACATTCTATAGCTTGTAAAGCTCCCTGTTTCTGGGGGGTTTGTGTTTCTTACCCAGTTTCCGGGCTGGGCTTTGCCCCTTTCTGTTCTGGTTTCAGTTTGTGTGCAGCAGCAGCTGGTTTTGGTTTCTGCCTGTGTACAACACTGGTACCTTTTCTCCTGTTTGCTTTTATTTGGGTGGTTTTTTTCCCCTCTTCCCTTTGTATAATGTGATATCCCTACAACAGAGTAGGAAATTGTCCTTATCTCAACAGACATTTTGGCTTTCCCAGCTCACTTCCTTCTTGCCCACCCAGAGCATAGCAGGGGGGAAGGAGAAAACTGCTCTGTTGTTACTGCACTGCTGGAACTCAGCTGCCAGCTGAGCTAAAACCAGGATAAAAACAAACATCACTATATGGTTTGTAGTGGTCACCATATGGTTTGTAAATTTTCTTCTTGACAGGTCTACTCATTAATACAAGAGTTCCTTGGCAGAAGCACACTCCAACTGTAACAAGCTGCATGTTAGCTCCTCCTCTGTATCTTCAGATGTTAAAGCCAAGTTAGCCTCTCAGCAGAAATGCACAGACTGCCATCCTTGCAAGATGTGCACCACATCCCACACCAGCCTCCTTCCTGCTATGTGACCATTGACCAGAGGAAACAAAGCAAGAGGAAACCATGGAAGCACATGCAGGCCAGAAGAAATATTCCTTACTAATAAAGTCAGAATTTGAAGTAAGAAAAAAATGTGCTGTTTTCTAATGTTCCTGTTCAGGGTGCTTTAGGGCTGTTTCCCCACAATCCTGTTCAAAGGGCTGGTCCATCTTTTCCCCAACTGATCCCACAAACACAGTCCCATACCAGACTGGACAAGTTTAAATGTTCCATACTTCACCCTCTGCTCTATTGCCATTTCAATCCAGCCCCAACCAGGCTGGCATAGCCCAAAAGCCCTGTGACAGAAGGTATCTGGGCACAGCAACCTGGCGCTCAGCTGGGAGCTTCCCATTGAGGGACTGCCAACCTTTTCTTCAACCCACCTCTCTTACTGTGCTCTCCATACCCACAGCAACTGAGGTCACCACTAATTGTGCCCTTTCTCCTGACCCACTTATCGTGAAATGGCAAGACCCAGGATGGGTTAAAAACAGAAAGGAAAAAAAAAAGAGGAAGGAAGCTGCAGGTTTTGCTTCCTGGATAACTCCTCTTAGAAAAGCCAACTCTGTTCTGATTTTCTCCACCATTTTTTCTCTTTCTTCTTCAACATCTTTTCTGTATCTTCTTTTTGTTTCTCTCTGCAAGAAGAGGAATCAGGTTAGGAAAAAGGAAGGATGGAAACTGCTGATATAGACTGCTTCGCATCTTCAACACTGTGGAGAGAAAATGATGGGATGTGGGAAGGTAATGGAGCCACGTGGTCTTTCTTTTCCAGAGATGGCTTTATTTTCCTTCTGGCTCATGACTGAAGGAGCTACAAGCGAGTAAAGACTGCTGGAGATAATGGCAAATACTGAAAAAGTAGAGATGCTCCACTAAATGATTTGGAGAATGAGCAGCAAATGTTAAAGAAAAATAAACCCCACAAATACAGTCTCTGGTCTCTTTGCAGAGGAAAAAGGCTTTATTTAGTCTGAATCAAAGCTGTTTATGTTCTGTGAATTTCCAGGTGAATTCAGATGTGGGTTCCATATAAAATGCATCAGTAAGCATGTTAAACGCAGCGGTGCAGACCCATTCAGATGCCAGTTTCCTGCTGTAAGAGGGAAGGCACAGGGTTGTTTCCTGAAGGACAAACAAGGAACCAGAAAGAAATAAAAGAACAGCCTTAATATTTTAACTAGCAGTGTCTACACATTCTGAGGTCCCTCCATGCACTGTGTTTGCAGTGACTTTTTCAAGGACAGTAACACAGATTAACATCAACCACGACATGCAGTGCTGGTGTCTGGCACAAGGTTAACTTCTCACTCAGAAGAAAGGCTCCTCAGAATAAAGCCAGGGTAGGGCACCCTGCCTGGGATCTGAAGCACAGGTTTTGCTCCTGCAGCACAGGAGTTGTTTTCAGGATAGCTGAGCTGAAGTAACCAAGCTAGAGTTGCCAACACAGACCTTCACTCTCCTCTGACACTGCCAGAAAGGTTTTTCAGCACTCTTGCAGAAACTCACCCTAGGACTGTGAAGCTGATGACACTGAACCCAAGTACAGTAAGTATTTATTTAAACAGAAGGTGGTCTTGAGCAGTGCGAGTGCAGCCCAGACAGCAAGCGAGTCCTGGGATGCATCAAGAGCAGTGTGGCCAGCAGGGCAAGGGAGGGGATTCTCCCCCTTTACTCTACTCTCCTCGAACCCCATCTGGAGTCCTGTGTGCAGTTCTGGAGACCCCAGCACAGGAAGGATATGGAACTGTTGGAGTGGGTCCAGAGGAGGCCACAAAGACGCTCAGAGGGCTGCAGTAGCTCTGCTGTGAGGACAGGCTGAGAGAGTTGGGGCTCTGCAGCCTGGAGAAGAGAAGGCTTCCAGGAGACCTTAGAGTAGCCTTCCAGGATCTGAAGAGGGCTACAGGAAGGCTGAGGAGGGATTACTGACAAGGTCTTGCAATGACAAGACAAGGGGCAATGGGTTTAAACTGGCAGAGGAGAGATTGAAACTGGATGTTAGGAGGAAGTTGTTTGCACTGAGGGTGGTGAGACACTGGCACAGGCTGCCCAGGGAGGTTGTGGCTGCTCCCTCCCTGGAGGTGTTCAAGGCCAGGATGGACAAGGCCTTGAGTGACCTGTGCTAGTGGGAGGTGTCCCTGCCTATGGCAGGGGGTTGGAACTGAATGAGTTTTGAGGTCCCTTCCAACCTTACCATTCTATGATTCTTGTGATTTGGTTTCCTTATGACCTTGAGGAAGGACGGGCACCTTCCAAATCTCAGTCACTGCTGCAGAGGGAGTGCTGTTCATGCCGTAAACCCAGCACCCAATTCTTCACCTTTCCCAACCAAATGCAACAGTTGAAATATTCTCTGCCTGGTTCTAACTCATTTAAATCACAGGTATCTTTCATGGAGAGAACTTTTCCAGAGGAATGAGGTTTGCATTTAGTGACATTTTCAGAAAGACCTAGGAAATAATATAAAATAACTCCTACTGCTGCCTCCTGACAAGCTTGTTGGAGTGTATCAGAACAGCTTTCTAAAATAAACCAGTCATTAGAAAGGACAGAATTGCCATGTTCATACGGTTTATAAGGCTACAATAAAAAAAAAAAAAAAAAGTCCTGAAAAGAAGCACAAAAATCAAGTCCATCTTTTAAACTCAGGAAACAGGGACACTAAGAGACAATGAAGTTTCTTTAGAATTAGACACAGATGCCTAAGAAAAATCTTCTCAATGCTCACTTTCTTGTCCTTCACTTCAAATCACTCCTCTCCATCTAATAAGATCTTAACTCATTAGAGTTGTAAAGCTAAAGCAAAGTTTTTCTACCTCCAGGCAATGTTCAGGCCCTCCCACAGATATTTTCATACACACTGACACATGGTTACCTGTGTTAATAAAGCACTCAAACTGCTATGGTAAAGCAGAAACTAACTGAAACAGCTCAGGCTACAAGCACGGAGAAAGAATCTGCCTCAAACTCAGTCTACACAAAAAGAGAGGGGCAAAAATCCCAAAGCAACGTGGAAACAACTTGAATTGAAAGCACTGGAGGAAAGTCTGAAGAACACTGGACTATAAAACAGCTTACAAGAACCTCAAATCACGTCTGTGCTGAGCCTACACAGAAATCAAACCATCTGAAAAGCAAATCAATATTAGGATTAATGTTCCAGCTCTCTCCAACGCAGGACAAATGGAAAAGCTTGAGAAGCCAAGGGTTTCTCCTCTGTTTTACACATTGCACCTTCAGCTCTTTAAGGAGTTGCACAGAGAAGCTGAGCTGAACCTCCCCCAGGCTTAACTGCAGCTCCCAACACCAGCCACAGGTTCTGTTAGATAAAGACAACATCACCCAAACACAGCTGCTGCGGGGCTGGGACCGGCACATGGCATTGCCAACCTGTGCTGTATTCAAAGCCCAGGGAAACTCGACAGGGTCCTCGGAGAAGTAGTTCTTATCCAGCTGCCTTTCATTACCCCACAGTGCAGGTGGGACCTCACACACGACGTAGCTGTACCACACGCAAGAGCAGCGGCGCTCCAGCGAGCACTTCATTAATTAAAAGCCAGAAAAGGAAGTTTGCTAAACGAAGCAAATGTTCTTATCACTCCTATCTATATTCATTAAAACTGACAGGAAACCAAATATCACCATCTGTCTGCCTGCAATAAAGACACTAAAAACAGCTCTGGGCTAGAGAATAATATAAAGTATAGAACTGCAGCTCTTCAAGTTTCAGTTTTCAGTGGACAAGAGAGAAAGTGATATCAGACAGGGGGGAATGAAGGATGGCAAGGAGTTAGTATATGAGACTGGCACAGAATGCACATGTTTCAGAATTTACACTGAAGCACCTCTGAAATCCCTCCAAGCAAACGAGGAGCGTGGAGTTTGCTCAGTGCTTCTCACTCAGATCAATGAGTCTACAAAAAGCAAGGTGCTGCAGAGCAGCTCATTTGCCTGTTGAGACATAGCTGCTGCCAAAGCCATCCCCAAAAATCTTACTGCAAATTTGTAACGCTTAAACAAGTCTCAGGAGACACTTCTGTAGCTTGGTCACGGACTCAGGCACTGTCTGGATATTTACAAGAGAAATTTCTTTCTTAATGTTTCCTGTATTTGTATTTTGCTTGCAAGTCAGCAACTCTGGATACAAGTTGAACGGGACCTCATGGCAGAGGTACCAGCCTACCCCTGGGAAAAACACTACTGTTCAGAGGTCAGCAGAAGGTCACCAATTTAAGGTCCTTTCCAGCAGTTGTACAATTCCTACCTTCCAGTGACTGCCCTTTTTTTGCACTGCAGGAGGAAAGAAAGAACAAACAACTAGATGGCAAAAAAATGTTTAAGGGCAGAAAGCAAAATACCCTGCTCCCACGCCCAAGAGCACAGCTCTGTGCTGTGAATTCTGCACCACAGCCCAGCTGCATTTTGCACAAAATGAAAAGAACTCCCAGGCCCTCAGTGCTGCGCAAAATAAGAGCTCTGTAGTCAGTCTTTAAGACCAAATAAGGTTAAAGTAATCTAAGGCTGTGATAAACTGAAGACAAAAATCTCTGTTCCCTGTTGTGCCCAGGTACTAGAGCAGGGGCCCTCATGGGTAGAGTCCTACGATCCCTGAAGAAGCAGGACCAGGAAAGGAGGAGCAATGAGATTAAAGACCAAATGGAAAACTTACTAATATTTGTATGTCCCTCCAGAATGATTTGTTGGGTTTTCTGCATTCAAATTTTCTGTCCCAAGAACAGTGATTCCTACATCTAAATAGGTTCTCTTAATATTCCATAAGAAGCTGCTTTAGCCCGCACATGATCACAACACAGCAATTACTGTGCTGCTGTTCATGCTTGAACAATGCCAACAGAGCCACCAGCAGCTCAGCACCAGGGTGAGATGCAGCTGAGAAACAGAACTGCAGAACTATTTCTGTTTACTGAAGAAACCACAACAAAATTACAGAAGGCAATGAAGTCTGAACGTAAAAAGTTACTGCAGATCTGTGTGTCATGTGCCAGCAGATTCCCCTTGGACTCCGAGGAATCTGCTTTGGGAAAAGTCAGTCTGTGAGGACAAAGAATTTACCCTTGAATTTCAACCTTCACTTAAAATTTCACTTTTCTATGTTAATGAGTATGCTTGTGCCTGTATGTTCTGTATTTATGTGTCTGTGGCAGTGAAATCACAGAGATGTTTAAAAAGGACCTTGGGAAGCTGACAGGCAAACATGGAGAAATGGATCAGGAAACAGAAAACCCAGGGGAAAAGTCCTCTCTTAAAAATGCTGGAAAACATTTGATTATTCTAAGCTGGCTGATTAACTTTTTTTTTTTTTTAAAAACCACAAGAAACATTGTGGGGAAGCCAAAGGTTGATTTGTTGGCTTCCTAAACCTCTGGAGAAAAAGCTCCACAGTAAGAGTAAGGAGCAAACGAGCACATAGCAGATCACTGTGTTTTGAAACATTTGTGTTGCAGAGATCTCATTAGAGCTCTTGTCTTCCTACAGAGAGGAAGAGCTGGAAGTTGCATTGCATTTCGTTTACTAATAGGATGGTACAAAGACCAAGGAGCACAGATAATGACCCGAGAAGGTTAACTCCAGCAGAAAGAGTGAGACCGACTCACTCCTGGACTCTACTGACCACTGCTGCTGCAGGAACACAGGGCTGTAAATCAAAGCACCTTCCACAGCACATGCCTGAGAAAACCAGCTGCAGGCGCCAGGCTGTGAGTGCCAGGCTGTGAAGAGCCTGCTGGGGCACTGAGAAAGCATCATTTCCCTGTAATCCTCTTTAAAAGGTAAATGAAGCTCAACACTAAACTGCCTGGTGTTTCTTGATCCCTCTCCTTAACACATGGTGAGGCTGCTTCTGCACTGTCTTCCTTTAATTACACAAAACTCTGCTCCAATATTACACCTACACAATATGATCATTATTATTGGTTTATTTATATCTCCATATAATCAAAATACCAATTTAATCTGCATTATTTGGGTCTTGTATCCACCTTGTCTATGAACTGAAAATCCTCCTTTGCCCTACCTCCCAACGAAGCTTTTCTGTAAGGTCAATTCCTTCTGCAAGATCACCAGAAAGCACCCAATTTCTCCTGGCTTATGTACATAGTGTTTCAATTCAAGGTGGTTTTTGCCTCTTTTGTACCCAAACACATCATCACCTCCTCATCCTGGATACACACAATAAACCCCAAACCTGACAAGTTTGGTCCTAGCCTGGCACATGACCAATTTTGGCAAGCAGATCACTGTAACACCTCCTTGTGGGTACTATCCCTGAATTCCCTCCAGTCAGTAACAGCTTACCAGCTTACCATACGACTCTGTGAAGCTCCCTAGAAATCTACTTTTGAGAAAAGAAATCTAAAGCACCACCACCCCAGACACAATGCCCTGGTGCCTGTTATTTAAAGCACAGACCCAGTACATTTGTACACTAGTAACAGGTTTTCGGTCCACAGCATTAAACATCTCACCCAAGAACAAGTCCATCCTAGCTGCACCTTCTAATCCACACAAAACCAGAACGATTTATTACCATTTACATTGCTTTAAGTATTTTCAAGTTGCCATTTAGATGGGCTCAGTAAAAACTGAAGCAAGCTGGGACAGGTTTGCTGTAGAAGAGAAACCAGGGTAGCACTAAAAATAAAACCTGGGTGTCTGGAAAGCTGGGGAAAGTGTGGCAAAGCAACAAGGGATGTAGTGCAAACCTGCAGAAGATAATCCCCACACAGACAGCGCTTAGCCATTCATTTGAATGGACATTTATTTACAGACAGAATAGTCCAGGGCTTCTATAGGTTTCTTTGATGGTCCCATCACTCCCATTGCCCTTTCCCATGTGTCACTTCTCTAACACTTCCTTCTTCTGCCTTCTATTATCTTTCTCGCCTTGAACCAGGCTCAGGCCAACTACTTCTCCATGTCCTGGTTATACTCTACTCTTCCATCTGCCCATTATTTCTCCCTATGTTACACACTACTCATTACTTTTCAAGGGCTCTTCCTCCTTTACCTTCTTATCACTAGCAGAGTCTTCAGAGAAAGCCAAGCCTGTTAAGCACTGCAGGTCAGTCACTTCAGCATTAGCATTGGAAACACACTGTGAATATCCTGGTACCATTATAAAACTGGTAAATCTCACCTTGGATGTTATCACGTTATCACTGCTTTTGTACTCTCCCCTAGAAACCTGCTGCTGATCACCATCAGAGACAGGATATTGGATCAGCCATGCTTGATCTGCACCAGCACAGCTGCTCCTAGAGATTTATTGCTAAAACAACTGTTTTCACTAGACTCAAGAAAAATCAGCAAGAAGTAGAACTGCAGACTTGCACTTTACTACAAGCAGCTTTGTTGTGTGGTAGTCCCTCATTTAATCATTTATGTTCATTACACTGCTATGCAAAGGAAATTAGTGTTGCTGGTGATTGGCTTGTATGTCAAAGAATCAAGTATTTGCTTAGACAGTGGTAGGAAACCTTAGGTATAGGAAAAGTAGCACAAGGTATTTTTCACCTGCTGAGAAACAGGGGTGAAAAAGCTTTGAACATGGTTTTAAACTAATAAGGATGATGATACTCTTCAGAAAAACAGCTTGTCATGAGACATGCACCTGGAAGGGTTTCAAAAAGGCAGAGATGTGGTGCTAAAGGACATGGTTAAGTGCCAGCCTTCAAAGAGCTAGAGAGTGGTTTGGGTTGATGATCTTTAAGGCCTTTTTCAGCCAAAACCACTCTGAGCTTCTAAACTCAGAGAAAGGCTCAACAGAGCTCTGGGCAACCTGATCTAGTTGAGGATGTCCCTGCTTATCACAGAGGGTGTTGAGCTAGGTGACCTTTGGAGGAGGTCACTTCCAACCCAGACCATTCTATGAGGAAGACAGGACCGGCACCCAGAGACCCCACAAATGCCCCAGGCATGGCACCAACATCCAGGTGGCCAGGCACCCAGGAACTGGCACCTGCAGCAGGCTGTATGGAAGGACACAGATGATCCAGTCGGGAACACTGAGAGGCTCTAGCACACAAACCATAACTCAGAAATCACATTTCCTTCTCTGTGCCACAAAATAACCACTGTCTCAGAGACAGACCCTTTGGATTTATGTCCTTTTGGAAGACTTTAGTAATTGGAGGGCAAAAAAATAAAATCAAACTGAGAGTGAAGCACTCAGGTTCAACGCACATAGTAAATAGTCGTGTGAGCAATCTCCTCCTCCCAGAGCACTGCAGCAGATGTTTATCACCAGCTACTGCAACAGTTAATCCAACTCCCACCAGATTAACTCTTTGGCTCTGGAAACCAGCCCTTGGCCAGGGGCAGCCTCCAGAGAAGAAGGGGACCTGCCAGAGCTACCGACAACAAGCAGTTAACTGAAGGAAGCAGGGAGAAAGCCCAACCAACCAAACCCATGTCTGGCCCAAAAGACTCAGCTGAACAGGTGTATGTGTGGGTGGAAGTTGGGGGGGAGGAAATAAAGAAAAGAAAAGAAAAAAAAACATTTAAACAAAGCTTCTACTGACATTCTGGTCACTGAAGTGGATACATGCAAAAAATGAGCCAAACAGCACTGCTAAACAACTCAGCAAATAACAGACTTTTTCATGTATTTTTGGAAAGGTTAGGAAAGAAAAATTATCGATCTTGAGTTTCAAAAGGCTGGTACCAATGTATCAGAGCACCAGCTCAGAGGTCAGTCTATTTAAAATCCGAGTAAGAATGAAAATAGGAAGGTACACAGCTACAATTAAAGTACAAGTCATTCAAAGAGCAACTGCCCAGTTCAAAACAATGCAGCATCTCAAAATACCAAGGATTCTGAAGTCTAGCTTAGGTATCCATACCTCAAACAGTGGTAGCCTGCTAGGCTATTTTTCTCTTTCTTTTTTCAACTAATTTAATGGCAAGGTGTTAATTTTTCTGTCCCTATAGTACCTAGATATATAATCTGACATTTGCTCTTGAAAGATACAAACACAAACAGCAATCTAAATCATCACCATTTAAAGTCGAAATCCCCATTTCTTAACAGGTGCAAATCATATCCCTGGTTGCAACCCTTCCTGAAGCCAAGCACAGGGCTACAAGTCCCTGCCCAGAGTCATTTCTATGCTCCTTAATTAAGAGACACCTCCCCTGGGGAAATCTTGGAACATGTATGTGTCCTGTGAAAGCAGCGAGCATTCCATCCTCTTCCAGCACCCAAAAGGAGTCCAGCAGAGAGGGAAGTGCACCATGTTGTCAGTGCTGAGCATTACCTATGGTTCCCACATCTCTGGGACCATGCAGCACCTGGCTGCATCAGGTGGGACCCATGCAGGACTGCTGGGAAGCAGAGCTGTTGGAGGAGCACACAGTACTTCCCTCTGAGGAACACTTCTTCCTCCTCCCAGCCACCCTAAGACAAGAGTCACCAATTCTGGAGACTCTGGACTGAACTTCCTCACTGCCTGAAGGAAATCTCAGCTGCTTGGGGTTTTAAGCAGAGAGAAAAAACAAATGCCAGTCTGCCACGTGTGGAGATAATCTAGAGAGGTCTTGTTAATCTAATTGCTAGGCAGAATAATGGAGCAACAAGAAGCTGTAGGAGCCCAGGTGACTCCACAGGACTTCTGCTGGTAACGGAGTAAGTTTCTTACATGGCATCACTCCTAATCAACAAGAGCATCAGCAAGCATTTTCAGTCCTTTCATGTTTGAAGAGGCTGATGTTATTTCCTCTAGAAAATCTTAGAAACATTCCTCTGAGCCTCAAGATGCTGATGGTCGCAACTCCTGCTGCTGCAGAGCCTCTCCCCAGGAACGTCCCTCTCATACTAAGGCCACTGGAAGGCCACCCGTTAGCCTGATGACTAAAATGCAATTGTATGCAGCCTGGTTTGATTTCCCACACAAACAGACAGAGATATCAAATGCTGTAAATGCCAAAAGGAAGGGTTTGTTTTCTCAGTCTTTGGTATTCCAGAGAAACACACCGACATTACGTTCTGTGAGCCCTGCCAGCAACGTCCCACGTTCACAGCTCCAGTACTGGTGATAAATTTTGAACAGTACAAAGCACGATCTAAATCAAAGCCTAAATCATAAATGGAAAAGTAATTTAAACTAGTGAACTGGAAACCTTGATTTAAATAATTTCACTGTGCAAACACAGGTCTCCTAAAGAACTATTTGCTCTCAATGGCTCTCAGCTGTCGCTGAGCAGGTAAATAAACTACAGGCACTCTAGAACTTATTTTTAACATTTTATTAAGTAGACAATTTAGTAAGCAATTATTTTTTGACTGTGATTCCTAAGTGCCTCAGAAGTATTTAATAAGTCCTAAAGCATCTTTTATGGTGATGATTATTCCCATTTTATAGAAGGATAACTCAAAAAGAGAGATAATTAACTACTCTGGGCTCTTTCCTTCACCAGATTAAGCCTGCTCCAAGATAGTATGATTGATCTGCACCATAACAACTGCCTGTTGCACAGAATTTTTCACTCTGACCTATCAATTATAATAATTTGCAAATATCACTAAGAGAACAATTAGCACTAAAGCCTCAGGAAGCAGTAGGCTGAGATAAGTGTAAAAGAACAGGAAGATTTTGCTGGATGGCTTCACCACAACACAGCACCTGGTATTATTCCTACTTTGTCTTCTAAAATTGGGCTGTAAAGGCAATATCCATCACAGTTGGCTGCTGTTTGTCATAACAGCAAAGCTTCTTTACTGACAGCTGCGAGTATTTTGCCATAAATAATGATGGCAAAACCAGCAACCATCACTTCCACAGCCCATCTGAACTGTTACACCAGACAGAACACCAAACGCTGGAGGAAAATAAACCAGCAGAAGACACAGTGCTGCAGGACCAGACAAATTTGGTAGGTGTACCCATATAAAATGCCAGCCCTTCTCTTCTGCCTGAAGCCCTCAGCTCTATTAAGAGGGTTATCATTCACAGACATGCAGAGGAATATCTTGAGGAGACAACCCATTGCTCTGAGATGAACCAACCCCAAACCTTGCAAGGCCCAGCTGGACTCATCTCATTGCAAGCCCTCAGATACAGGAAACAGGCTTTTGCTCTCTCAAAAACAGCTTGTACTGATGTGTGCCAGACCCCAAATCTCACCCTGCTGGCATGCCACATGTGGCACCATTCCTGCCACCCTTCCATGGGCTCAGGAAGTAGGGGGACAAGGAGGAGCCAGAGGGAGTGAGAGAGGATGAGCCAGTTGCAGGTCAGGAACCTTGCTGCACCCAAGCTGGCCACTCTTCTAAAACGGAACTGAAAGAGAGGTTTGGACCTGAAAACATCCACATTTCTTGCACAAGCTTCCCAGCAATACCCATCAAATGAATCTGCTCACTGCCCTGGCTGCCCGTCCCCCCCCACCACGATGCTTCAGACATGCTGCTGCTGGTTGGGGAAGCAGGCTGGCTCCAGCGGGAACGCCAGCCCCAAAGGCAGATGTTGTGTAAATTCATATTTCATAAACACAGTTAATTGTGACAAGAGGGCTATAAAAACCCTTGTACTGCTTAAATTATTTCTCCACTTAGAGCAACTCCACCAGCAGTCAGCGTTCCACGCTGCACTGGCAGCTCAGCGATGACATTACAGCTCTGGTAAACTACAGATATAAAAATTACACATCTTTTAAAACTACACATTCGTTTTTCTACTGTCTTTCAGCACAACCATTTAAAAGCAAACATGCCAGGCAATTGTCATTAGGAGTTCTCCAATCTAAGGCTGCACACATTTAAACATGGAAATTGTGTTTCTGAAATAAACATTGCTGCTGTCAGGGGGAAGCGCTGCTCTAAGTCACATCCTGCAGAGCACACGCTGTTGCTAAGTCTGCAGTCCCTCACCTTTAACAAGGAAATGTTCTCTCCATCCAACAAGGGTGCAAAAAAGGAAAAATTAACCAACTATTAACAGAACTACTAAAGGATACCTGTTAAAAGTTGGATTCAGCCATATTGGCAGGTAAAAAAAACAAAAACCAAAAACAGGTAATTCAGGGCTGGGTTTAATAAATCAATGATTTATCCATTCACTGATGCTGACTCAAGTTATTAGGGAGAAAACAGAAACGATGCAGGAAAAATCCTCAAGTAATTGAGTTTTACTTTTCTAGTCTGATATCTGTTGTTTTCTATTTAGGAAAAGTATTTATGAAGAGCCTACTACCTGTTTATACTTGGAAAAGATTTTTGTAACGTGCATCTCCCTTTGTACTTACTAATATTTACCATTTTGAGCACAAAAATAAGAAAACATGGGGTTTTTTGGCTCTCTGGGGCCACTGGATCTGTAGTACAGCAGCAACACAGTGAGCAGAGAAGGGCCTATCTGAGTGAGCAGACAGGCAGGGGACAAGAAGGGGTAGGTCAGCTCTGCAGCTCACACACTTCTGTCACCACCATAAGCTGGCATCACCAGTCATCCTGGCTGCAGCTGCTTTACACCCATCTTTCAGCTACAGCAGACTCCTGTGGGTATCACCCAAGCACAGACACTGTTCTGTCTGTTTCCTCAGGATGCTTTGGAAAAGTTTATGCAAAGGATGAGAAGCGATGCATGCTGTTATGTAATGACATCAAAGGACAACAAAATGTTTGAATGGAAGCTTCTGCTTTTAACCAGTGGTTACTGAACTGTAGCTGGCTATGTCTGAAAAGCATGTACCACTTGTACAAATAAATAGCATTCATTTCATAATTAAGAAAATACTTTGGATGTAGCTATCTGCATTTCTGACACGCTCAGGTATCCACAATCTATTTTAGACAGCATGCTGCTAGACTCAGTTTAACCCCTGGATATCCACCACTTGAGACAGCCCAGTGACTGGGGAGACAATCACACAGCTGCAGGCACGTAACTTTGTCCCCGCTGCTGCAGCAGGTGACATTCCCATCCATTGTTATTTCTTACAAAGAGGGTCAAGATGCCAGGGTCCTCTCAGCAGCCAGGCTGCACCCATTGGTGCAGGACAAGAGGTAGGGACCTGGATCCTCAGCTGCACAGCTGCTCTGGCCACCTCATTGCCCAGAGGCGGCTCCTGCTTGGTGGGGCGAGACCGAAGCTCTTCTTTCGGCTCAGAGGGGATGCTCTCTGCAGCCTCAGAAGTCTTTAGGCCCAGCAATTATCCTGGACATAAAGCATCCCTCTGCCTCCGTGACGGACAACAAGGAGTTAAGAGCATCACGAGAAGCCCAGGTGTAGACTATAGGGACCTCAACGCGGATTTCTGCCCGAGTTCCTACGGAAGGCACCGCAAGGGCTCAGTGTCAATTTCGCTGGGAAAAAGCACTGAGGCAGTGACTGCTCCCTACTCAAATCAGGGACCGGCACCCAAAATCTACTGCTCGCCTGTACCGCAACCAGTACAGTCAGACCACAGGGTCCTGGGCGAGTGGGGCAGGAGATGGCTCCGGGCGCACAGAGTCCGCGGTACCCAGAGACACAGCACAGGGGGGACTGCAGGATCTGCAGTAATGTTCTGCTGTCTGCAAACAGATCACTCAGAAAGAACTTCGGGCGCGGAAACCACCGAGGAACTGCAGCTTAGAAGGTGAGAGCTGCTCTGATCGGAGGTGAAACACAGAATAACTACAGCTAGCATCGCGAAGGAGGCGAGATTCGTCACAGCTCTCACAGCAGATCCCGTCACTAGGCACGTTACAAAACCATACAGAACCACATCTGTCCCTGACTCGCCTAACAGATTGACAAAATGAGGTAAAGGCCATGAGTGTTTAACTTCGTGTTGTAAATTTAACCCAAGCCAAGGACGATCGGAGAACAAGACGCAAACAGCCCCTTGCCCGGGAACTGCGGTCTCGGCCGCAGGGGAAGAAGCAGTTTAACAGGGAGCACACCCACGGAAACCACTCCCGAGAAGGGCTCGGGATGTTCCGCAAGGATTCGGGCACAGTCTGGCCGGTCCCGGCGGCCCTTCTGCTACCCAGACCCCCGCAAACCTCAGCTCCGGGCACACAGCATCCGCAAGCCCTCCTCGCAGGAAGTAGCTGCAGACCCCGCAGCGGAGCGGGCACGGACCGGCCCCCGCCTTCTCCGGCTGCTAGCAGCTTCGGTACGGCCACGGCCCCAGGCTATCCCTGGGGTACTGCAGTGTTCGGCCGGTCCCAGCGCCGCTGGCAGTGCGAACTTTCGCGGAATGCGGCCCCTGAAGCCTCGCACCCAGAGCCGCTACTGCTCCGCGGGCTGCACCCGAGCGCTGCGGGGTGCGCAGGGGCCGGGCACCGCCGTTATCCCCGCGGCGCTGCCTGGCGGGGCTGCGGCTGCCCCCGGCCCGGCCCTAGAGCCCTGCCCACCGCGGAGAACGAGCAGGGATCGCCAAACCCCGGGGAGTCTCCAGACCGGGCCGAGGCAGAGTGCGCACCGCCAGAGACTCCGGCTACCGTCGCAGCGGCCAAGGCCAGTACCCACCTTGCATCGCCGCCGGCTCCACCGGAACCGCCG
>VWYK01114616.1:0-33562 GCA_013399775.1 Semnornis frantzii | reverse complement strand
CGGAGAGCCTCCTGCACGCAGCCAATAGCGGCTGCCCGCCGGCGGCACGCAGCCAACCACAGCGCGGCTCGTTCCCGGCGGCGGAGGCGGGGAGCACGGAACGTGCGGGGGTCGGTGCGGGACTCGGTGCAGCGGCCCTGCCCGATTCGCCCCCACCCCACTTTTTTTCCCCTTTCTTTTTCTGTTCTCCTCTTCTTTTCTTTTTAACCCTGCCCTCCACCTGTTTTCCTGTTTATCTTTTTCCCCCTTCTCTTCCCTTTTTCTTTTCTCTTTCCTTACTTTTTTGGAGACTTTTTTTTTTTCCATATAGCCCCTGCAGTGTTCGAGGAGGTTGCCGAAGCTGTACGTTTACAGTCACGCTGATCAAAAGCCTCGGGCCCCACCAGCAGCTCGTTCTGCCAGATGTGAGAGGCTGCCCCGAGCTTGCGGAGTGAGCACCAGAGACCAAGGTTGAGAGAGTGCAGGGAGAGGCTCTGGAGCCCCCAGCAAAAGAAGAACACAGAACTGTCAAAGTGGGTCCAGAGGAGGCCACAAAGATGATCAGAGGGCTGGAGCACCTCTACGGTGAGTACAGTTCAGCCTGGAAAAGGCTCCAGGGAGACTTTAGCGCAGCCTTCCAGTACCAGAAAGGGGCTACAGGTACTGGGGAGGGAGACATGGAGTGAGAGGATGAGGAATGATAGCTTCAAAGTTAGGGAAGAAAAGGGATTGAGATCAGACATTGGGAAGAATTTCTTCCCTATGGGGTTGGTGAGGCACTGGAAGAAATTGCTCAGAGAAGCTGTGGATGCTCCAAGCCTGCCAGTGTTCAAAGGCAGAGTGGATGTGGTCTAGCAGAAGGTGTCCCTCGCCATGGCTGGAGGTTGGAAGAAGATGATCTTGAAGGTCCCTTCCAACCCAAATAGCCTGTGATGCTGACACATATTCAGTGCAGGACTTGAAGCAGCTCCAGGGTGCTGAACCCAGCCTCAAAGGCACCAACACAAAAGCAGCAGCTTCCTCAACCACAGCACTGCAGCAGGCAAAGATTTGGGCCGTAACTCCACTGCCACATTATGAACAAAGCAGATTTTGTTATAAGGTCCAGCAGTTTGGAAAATAAGTATCTGCTTCAATAAAATAATCAAATATTGAATGCATAGCCTTTTACACCAAAATTCATTAACATTTGTTCATGGAAATAAACCTTTCATCCAACAGGACTCATGACTGCCTGAGTACTACAGCAGAAAATGAACAACTGTGGAAGAAAAGATTAAAAAACCCTGCATTTCCTTCTGTTTTTTTTCCAGTCAAGTGGCTCTGATAATTCCTACATTTAATGCAAACTAAAATAGTGATAAAATCTTTGCACCCCTTCTCTGATGTTGTGCTGCTCCTGCTCTCATCCCCAGCATTTTACATCATAGAAGCTGCTGAAAGTTCCTGCCTGGCTAGGCTGTGTTAGTCATTTGTTCCCAGCCTTGGGCTCACACAAGGTGATAGAGGCCATGAAGTGATCAACCCATTGTCAGCCCAGGTCCTGATGGTAATGGCCAGGGGAAAGCTTCCCTGCTGTAAATCAAGCACAGCCTGTTTCTAAGGTGCCCCAAGAGCCAAGAACACTGTGGTGCTGCAGCTGATGACAGGCAACCAATAACTGTGACAAATTATACATGCATGGCATCTGCGGCGATCGATAAAGTGACTCACCAAATTAATAAAATATAGATCACAAAGCATACATTTTTATTAAAGGAGAATTCCACGATAACCAAGTAATGGGGATGCTCCCAGGCATAAGATTAAATTACATGCTGAGCGAACCTGGCAGCTTGTGATAAACTGCAAGAACTGCAGCCGAGGAGCTGCTTACACCCTCCAAGAGCACGTTCTGGAATAACAACAGAAAGGAACAACAGAAACAAACATCCCTTGAAGTGCTGGCTGGAGAATTCCATGCCACAGCTACAATAATTACTTTCCAGCCTTCTCCTTGCTTTCTCCTTTATTCCTTCAAATGTGCTGCTGGTTTGGGTGTTACAAGGAATAAAACCAGATGACCAACATAGCAGGAGGGGTTTGCACCAAGTGAACTCCTTAACTGGTCAGACTCCAGCATGAGTGAAGTACACAGATTTTCAGTGTGTTCAAGGTGAGGAAAAGTTAATGCACTGCACAAAGCAAGTGTCCCACCCGGGAGACAGACACTGCTTATCGACACATGCTGCCTGCTGAGTGACTTGGAGCGTTTGCTTGAACTTGGGGATACAAGGAATGCCATTGGACTGGATGCCCTGAAGCTGTAAATGTGGTATTTTTCTGCATGGACATTTTTCACCCCTGAGAAGTGCACCAAAGAGAGCTTTTCCAGCTTCCTGGAAAGGTATCGGAGCAGCCTCCCAGGGAAGGAGATGCAGCATCTCCCACAGTCATAGTGAGTGATCTTGGGCACAGCCTCAGGCTGCAGACCCTAGTGAGGTTATTGCCCCATTCAAACACATCCCACACGAAGAACATGCAGCACTGAGACCCTGGTAAAGTTCACAGTTTAGGAGCTCGTGTTTCTAAATACCCCCAGCCTCACTCTCTGCAGGCTGCCTCTGCCATACCAACGGCATTAGGAGGCTGTCCTAAAACCAGTTTTAACCTCTGTAAGGCAGCTGTGTGGAAAAACACCCAGCAAGCTTCCTCCCCTCGCAGTGAGCCAGGCGGCACTTGACCTACACCACATCGAGCCACCTTCTGAACTTCCCTGGATTTCCTAGCTAAACACAGGCTACAAGTCCTTGCCCATCACTTTTTTTCTAGCTAATAAATAATGGAATCTGAACTCTGAAATGCTGTCGGGGAACCCAAATCAAATAGAGCCCGAATAATATGAAAACAATTTTGGTTTACACTAGCTCCATTATGAACTGGCTTCCTCTGGTAAACAAATGACATTTAATAATACATTAAACATAAACAGGAACAGATTTGAAGTTGTAATTCCATCAGCTCCATCTCATGCCATTCATCTTCTCAAAGGCCATCTCCACATTCCATCTGATCATTTATAGAACAATTCTCAGTTAATAAACTGAGGACATGCCTCTTAAAATGCCTTGTTACTTGAGTAAGCTGCTGTCCCCTAACTATGGCAGCCTAGAGCAGTTAAAAATAAAAATCAATTCTCTGACATTTTATTAGCAACTACAAAATTATTCTAAAGTGTTCTTTTCTTTCAGAAAGAAAACCCTTCACTCAGAAAACATGCCCAAATGCTCCTCCTTACAAACCACCATTTATCCAAGATTTCACATGTTTGCAGCACAGCAATCATTCCATTTCCTAAGAAAATTCCCACATTGCTGTGGACCTCTGCAGTCCCCAAAACATGCCCCTGAGCTGGCAGCAGTGCCTGCTTTAGAGGAGCAAACAGGACCAGCCTCAGCATCACACCCACCACCTGGAGATGAGCTGACAGCATTCCCTCCTACCAGAAACCCCCCTCCCTCCCCTCAGCAATTTACTATTTTTTTGCACTCTTTTCAGGCTTAAAAAACCCAGACTCCCAGAGATCCTGGTTCTGCCCTTAGCAAACCCAGCACCAAGAAGATGTAGCCCCATGCAATTGTCTTTCTCCACCCTCGTTTTCAATGGTGGCAGGATGTATTGCTACAAAAAAAAGAAAAAAAAAAAAAAAAAGCCTGGGGTGGGCTTTGGGTGCTCTGCTTTCTCCTCCTGTAGCCATTGGCTTCCAGTACGTTCACTTCTGCTCCATTCTGTACCTCTCCAAAGATAAATATTCTCTACTCCTCATATCTCTTACATGACAATCTCTTCACTCACTAAACTGTCCAGAAATGATGAACTCGCACTGACAGAGCAGAGAATTCTGTCTCCTTGTTCTTCTGCACATCACAGGGACTGCTAAAGCACATGCCATGGTCACCCAAGCCCCATTTATCTATAATGAGGATCTTGTTGCAAGTTCCTACTCTACAAAACTCAGCTATAACTCACTTAGAAGAGATGACCTTCGATTCTGCGTTTTGAATTTGATTCCACTCCTGTTAGCCCAGTTTTCAAAGTCATCTCGGTTATTTCTGTACAATATCCTGATTCTCTTCTATATTTAGGATGCCTTCCAATGCTGTCATGGCACAGACTCTCCACTGATGCCAGATGATCCACATTAAGCACATCAGGCCCAGTTCTCCACTGGTGACCTCTCTGGCACACCACACCTTTTAGTTAAGATATGCTTCCATTCTGAACAAAACCTGCCAGTGAATGTATGCAGGGAAAAATAATCCTTCTTCAGGTCAGTTTTCCAGCTGCAACCACTCTGCTTGCTTTGTGGACTCCTCCATAAGTGCTTTGGATCACAGGTAACACAGAGCCTATTTAGTCTCCCTGGAAGGACAAAATTGATCAATTTGGAGAATAGAAACCTATTTTTTTCAGTGAAAGGGATGTTTGTTTTCAGAGCTGTCTGAAATACAGAATACAATCCACTAACTGAAGATTTTTTTAAAATGAGGCAAAATATGCAATAATTCACATCCTACAGTGCATTTTGCACTCCCATTCTGACTAGAGTCAGGCAGCTTGCAACACAAGTAAGAATAGAGCAGTTTTGATGGGTAAATCAGAAGCAACAGCTTTGGCTTTATTTTAAAGACTGTCTGTTCCTATGAGCCTTTTTGGAAGGGTTTAATAGCCTTCAGAAGCTCTAAAAATGGTTCTGCCAAAAAAAAATTTAATAGGCTTAACCATTTTTAGAAGCACTGGCGATCGATACTAAGCCTTCAAACTGGAGTGTTTGCCTGTTCCTGATGCTTCTTTCTGTGAAGACAAGCCCTCTAACTGCACAAGCAGCAACTGATACTGCAGACTAAACACTTCCACACTCCTGGGCATCAGTTTCTGTTCTTTGCTGAAATGTTCTGCCTCATGAACACCTTTTGGTTTACCAACACACACTGGATCTGAGTTAATTTCAATGTGAATTTCTCCTCAGTTTGCAGGAGCATTTGATGTTGAACCACATCACCTAACCTCCAGACAATCTGCAGTAAAGCATCTTACTACCTTTGAAAAAGCAGATAAATCTCAACAGATAGCTGCATTCTTTTTTCCCCCCCCAACATTAATCTAACAAGAAGGTGGCAGAAGAAGCTTGAATGGGCTATAAATGTTCCCCAAAACATTCTGCAGCATGGCCCAGGTGACTCTCTAACAGAAGTACCCATCCTCACTCCTTCTCCAAAGACAGCACTACTAGGATCAGCTGCTTACCAAGTGCCCTGAATGTTACCTTAAAGTTATTATCTAAACTGTGTTTTGTACCCTCTTTTGGGACCAGGGACAGAGAGGAGTGTACTAACTCAACCCCAGCTGCAAATCCTGACACCATCCCCATGAATAAGCCTACAATTGACAGATGAGGAAGAGCAGCTTCCATCATGTCCTAAAGACTTACATAGCACTTAGAACACAGATGATTTGAACAAAATTCCTTCTTATTTAACCACAGAATAAAAACTCTGTTAAGTTTTTTAAAAAAATAATTGGAGTAGTCAAAGAAAGTAGAATTCTAAAGATCACCTTCGTGTGGCCAACACTTAACACGGGTTGAAAAGCAGCAGCAGCATTTTCATTTTGTTTAAACTGGAAACTCCCTACAGGCACTAAGCAAACATCCTTATCCTTTCCATAACCCCAACTCTTGAAGGCAAAGCAGTAAAACAAACAAATATGTTCAAGCAGAGTTTTGTCATTTGGTAGCATCTCATATCCAGGACACCCAGAATGTTCTGGGTAAGGCTCGGAGGTGCTGTTAGTGGTTTGTGAAGAAGCCTTGGTCCTGCAGCTGGGTTGAGGCAATCCCTAGCACAAATCCAGGCTGGGCAGTGCCTGCTTGGAGAGCAGCCCCGAGGAGAGGGACTCGGGGGTGCTGGTGGACGAGAAGCTCAACATGAGCCAGCAGTGAGCACTTGCAGCCCAGAAAGCAAACCAGAGCCTGGGCTGCAGCAGAAGTGTGGCCAGCAGGGCGGAGGAGGTGATTCTCCCCCTCTGCTCCCCTCTGGTGGAGCCCCAGTTCTGAAGCCACTGGGACAAGATGGATGTGGACATGCTGAAGTGTGTCCAGAGAAGGGCCACGAGGATGCTCAGAGGGCTGGAGCACCTCTGCTATGCAGAGAGACTGAAAGAGAGAAGAGGAGGCTCCCGGGTGACCTTCTTGTGGCCTTCCAGTATCTGAAGGGGGCCTACAGAAAAGCTGGGGAGGGACTTTTTAGGCTATCACGTAGTGACAGGACTAGGGGGAATGGAGCAAAGATGGAGGTAGAGAGATTCAGACTGGATGTTAGGTGGACATTCTTCAGCATGAGAGTGGTGAGAGCACAGAGTGGGTTGCCCAGAGAGGTGGTGGAAACCTCATCCCTGGAGGTGTTTAAGGCCAGGCTGGATGAGGCTCTGCGCAGCCTGATCTAGGGTAGGGTGTCCCTCCTCATGGCAGGGGGTTTGGAACTAGATGATCCTTGTGGTCCCTTCCAACCCTGACTGGTTCTATGATTCTAAGCTGGAACAGTTATTTTAGTCCACAGTACCTGACTCAGTCCCCACACACACAAACTTCACAGGGTGCCTTATGCAGACACTGAGTAGCCATTTAGTATTCTTAGTGTCAAATACCTTAGAATAAGAAAGCAGGAATCATTAAAAAAAAAAATAAAATTCTGAAAACAAGGCATGAACAAAATTTAAAAGGTAAAGGATTGATTAGTGTCAAGCAGCAGGATGATGATGATGCAGGATTAAAAACTAATCTTCACTGAAATTACTGCCCTTTGTGCAGAAAAGCCTTTGGAGACCACCACAGAGGACAGAGACCTTCCAAGACTGACCTCCATGGGACCTTGATAGGAAATTCAGTCATATCTCTTCCCTTAAATGCAGCACTAAGACTTCCTATGGTAAACACTTTACATGTCGGTAAGGCAGTAGCAGTACTAACATCAGAGATTATCAAACAGCATTAATGTACCAAAAATGGACTTTTATTTCTATTAATAAATAACACAACTGCTGTGCCTAAATAATTCCTGTACGGTGTCTAGAAAGACCAGACTTAAGCCCTCTGATCTGTTAAAAAATGCGATGAGAAGAACATTGTCATGCCACAGTAATACTTCAGACATGAAATGTCTTTACAATGAGAGCATCTAATTTGATCACAGAACATCAGCGAAACCAAAATCAAGAGAAACTAAAAGTGTCAGCTATCCCACTCCTTTTCCTCAAACTCCTTTAAACCAAGTTCTCATTGTAGAACTCTGCAGTGATTCCATCTGCTGAGTTCATATATTTTGAACCTGACACTTCCCCCAGGCCCTCCTGGAGGAAATCCCATCACCACACAACAGTGGATTTGCTGCTCCTGGAAGAATATGTAACTGTGTCTTCTTGCCCTTTGTGGCAGTACACTGGGACACGCTGTCTCTCTGCATGCCCACCTGCAAGAGAACCTCATCCCACCAGCAGCTTTTAGCTTAAAGGTTAAGATGCATTTGCTCCCAGGCTTGTTCTATTAAGTTTTTTTTCCCCTGATGAATGTCTCACTGGCAGTAAGTTTGCACTTTTTTAGTGATATTTATTGCGGATTACAAGCATCGTGCTGAGAAGCACATATGTAATAAGGGCTATTTCTATTTTCATGCTGCTCTTTGCCAAAATAGCAGGGTGAAACCCATCTGTTGTATTTCCTGGCTGAGGTTAGACAAGAAAAGGAGACTCTACGCAGCACATTGTCTCTGCAAGTGATACTGACTACAGCAGAGCTTAGAGATGGAATCCGAAGTGCTTACTCAGGGCAGGCATTCTGCCTCACTCATACTTGCCTGATGCACCCGGATGGAAATACATATGAAATAGAACAGAAGAAATGATGACCAGGAGATATGCAGCTCTGGGATCTGGCCAGGCACTCCCTGAGATAAGGACTGCAGTAGAGGCTGAAGCTTCAGAGAACTGTCTATTTCTCCACGTGTACTTCAAATATGCAATTTTTTTGTACCAAAGCTTTTCATTTCTGCCACTTTTATAAATGAAGTGACCGAGACCATCCCTGAGACTGATAAGCTGCTCTAGAAAGGACACATCACCCCTTATTTTTTAAGATGCCTGCTAGCCACTTTTTGCATCACATTCCTTATTTTACCATTACCAATTCACTGGTAATGGTGTTTTTAATTTTTTCCTGCAGAGATAAACTTCACCCCAGTGGAACCACAGCCCCCTTGTCTGGTGCAAATCTTTGCCTCTTTAGAAGTTCATTCTCATGCAGTCCAAACCTGAGCAACTCCTTCTCTATACAGACTGTCAAACATGTTGGAAGTCTTGGGTTAAGTCTGCTAAAGTGCCTCTTCTACCTGTCTTAGCAAGAAGTAAAATCCACAGGGTATTTTTACTATTTGTTTAGGAAAAATGCTTGACAATCATAAAGCACTGTAACAACTCAAATACACTTAGAATTTTTTACTCCTGCTTAAAAAAAAAAATAAACAAACATATAAATAAATAGACGAATATAAGATAGTGCTCATAAAAGTCCTGTCAGAAGCAGCCACGAGTCTCCTCATTCCTATAACTGCTGCTCTGGTTAGGCACTTGATGGGGCAGTATTTAAGTAAAATTACAACCTCCCTGCTCTCATAGAACCTAGCTGGCTTTAGGAACTTCTGCAATTGCTGCACACTGCTAGAAGATGAGGAATCAGTCAGAAACACAGCAGTGGCTCCCACCTGAGGGCTCCCAAGCAGGAAGGAACCTGTCCTTTACGCGTGATGAAATCCAGTGACACAGCAAAATATTGCTGCTGCAGTGTCCTCGAGGCGTGCCCTTCGCAGAGCCCCACTGCCGGCTCACCGCTGCTGCAATAATCCATTACCTGCGAGTCATCTGCATGCACAAACCCAGCTCAGCTGCTGAATCAGGAGGTAAGGATGAGATTGCTATGTGCTGTAGCTTTTCAGCCTGATAATGAACGCTGCTATTGGCTTCCAGATTCTCTGTGCAAATATGCTGCGGTTATTCCTTAACGGAGGCGGCTATTTGGATAGGCAAATTATTAAATACTAAGCACCACTGCTCTGTAATAGTTTGTTGGGGGGAGGGTGTTAACTATGTAGAGGCTTCTCACCTTGCTGTAAAACCAGATATGAATTCAGCCTTGGACAGGGCAAGTATTAGCATCATTTCCCAGGTAAAGAAATGGCTGTGGTGGGGAATTTCTCCCCAGGGACTTTAAGCAGAGTCAGTTAAGCCTTGATCTCCTGGATCTTTAATCACCTACCACATCACTTCTGGAGGTCTGCCCACAGCCTTACCACAGAAAGCATCCCCATGGTATGTTCTGCCCATGCCTAACACTAAGAGGGCTACTTGTTGTTTTCCTTAAGTTTTAAGTAACCTGTTCTCTGGCTTTTAAACACTTAAGCCACTCAGAGTCAGACAAAAAAACCCAAAAAACTAAAAAGTAGAGTTTAAAAGTAAATATTCCTTACCACACCCTATAAAATGTATATCTGAAGTCATGGAGAGCATTATGATTGATGGCACTGGCAGGCTGAATGGGAAAACATTGGCAATGCACAACAGGATGTACCTGGAGTCCTGGACACTGCTGTCTGGGATGGGACACCAATGCACTGCAAGCTGGCAGGGCTGCTTTAGTTTTTGATTCTGAGATTGGAAACCTCAAAGAACAGGAGAAGGATCCTCAAAAAATCTACTAAATCTCATCAAGAAAAACAGAAGCCTTCTGCAAGCAAGGGTGTAAGGAAAGTTTGCAATGGGTTCAGACCAAAAGTCTTGCTCAATAGTGAGGCTTTCCTCCTGCTAGATTCAGGAAAAGAGCAGTGAGACCAAGAACATGAAAAATGGGCAACACCAGTAACTCATCTCCAGAACCTCTCCCTGCCACCAGCAGTCTGAAGCTCAGGAGGTGACTCGAAAGATTCAGCAGACCCACAAACACACCTCCTCACTTTTTCATCCCTCTTGACCTGTGGTGAGGAGCTTCCTGACTCACCTGCTAAGTGCAGGACCACTTCCTGCACCTCCAGGTAGCAGGGTCATTTGATGCCCACTGGTTATCACACTGAGAACAGAAACAGGCTTGCAGAGATAAAAGGAAAGAGGTTTCAGAGGCATTTGCTCAAGTAGGAGTGCTGGTTCTACCTTAGGGCTGAGGAGAATATTTTAACTGCTGCTTTCATTAAAACAGGTCAAAAATCTTTTTGCTTATTCTCAGAAGGGGACTCCATGTCCTGACTATCAACAGCACAGAGTGCAATGCTGAGTCAGGTAATTTCTCAAGTATAACCCACCAAGACCTTCCCAGTGAGAAATGTCATTGCTCCCTACCCCACTTGCCACTGGGATTCGAATACCATCCATGGAGAATATCAGAAACTGCAGTCAAATCCTCAGCTATTCCCTAAAGGCAGCTACTTTCAACTATCACTGAGCTTCCTGCCCTTTATACAGGGTGCCACACACAGCTTGGGTACCTGCAGTAGGCAACCTTTGGATCAAACCAGCATGCTGACACCAACCTCCTTTCAGAGAGAGCCACAGGGAGCAATGAGGTTTCCTCCAGACTAAACACCCCCAGTTCCCTCAGCTGCTCCTCACTGGACCTGTTCTCCAGACCCTTCACCAGTATCATTGCCCTTCTCTGGACACAGTCCAGCACCTCAATGCCCTTCTTGTAGTGAAGAGCCCAAAACTTAATCCGTTACTGTGGTAATACAGAAACACAACTCCCCTCCCAGAAATCAGAGACCCCAGGAGGGGCTCCCAACCACCCTTCCACCTTCTCCCCACCCCCACACCTTACCCCAAGGTTTGCCTTACATGCAAGGAGAATTTTGAGGATCGGCCAGGGGGGATTAGAAGAAAAAGTGGTTAGTGAAGTTACTCAGCAGAGAGGAGAAGCCAGAGCTAGACTGCCCGAGACACTGTGCCCTATGACACTGACTGCCAGCTCGAGACGCTCTCTTATCTTTTTGTTTTGGGTCCCTTTTCTAAACATCTCAGCAAGCCTATGAGTGAAGTAGACATCACCATTGTTTTCCTTCACAGCCTACAGTATAACTTTCTCCATTAAAATATTCCAATTAGCTCAAACCAGCACAACTACTCAAGGTGTGGCCATCCAATAAACAGTTAAATATTTTTAAACTAAGTGGAAAATGCTGATTTTAGGGATGTAGCTGCAGGTGCTTCCATTCATAAAGGACTAATTCAATAAAACTCAGAGCAAATGAAATCGAGTTGAACGTTACATTAGAAAAATTAACATGTAATGCTAATTGATTTCCACTGGAAATAGACTTGCATATCACCAAGGAAAATGAATCTATCACAAAGAATGTTTTAAGAAACATTAGGAAACAGGGAGTGAAACAGAAATTATTTTATTCCCTCATTAGAAAAAAAGAACCAGAAAAACAAGTAAGTGGAGGCTCAGACACGAAGCAAGAAAGGTGGCTAAAGCCCATGGTCGATGCAGGACCACACTTTCCTCTCTCTCTCACCAGATGTGCTCTGACCTTGGCATCACAAAGCCTTTAGGAGTTGCTCTAAAGTTCCTTTCATCAACTGTTCCAGGATGCAGCCATGCAGTTGTTGATGACTGCAATCACAAGGAACCTATAAAATAAGCACTGATTTATGGTTAACAGATAAAAGGAAGCAACTAAGCAACTCTGCACTGGATGTTTTTCGCTTTGGAATGAGCTGCCTTTTATTGTCGTGCATCAACCTCTTGGACATGAGGCAAAACTCATCTCCTCAGGTTTTGGGAAGTTTCCAAGACTAACATTCAAAAATTAACCAGGAAAGGATTTTGTAAATGTTAAGATAATATTGAGAAGCATTTCAGAATTTCAGTGAAGGATCAGGACCTGAGAAAAGTTCAAACCAAGCCGGTGCCTATTTCACAATCACAAGCTGACTGTTAAAGTACAGCTTAGAGATATTGGAAGAAAATGTGGGTCTGGAGGTATGACTGCTTGGTTTAGAAACACTTTTCAGGGCAAGTTTCTTGTCAGACTAGAGAGGAGGAGGCAGGCATGAGAACAGCCCAGTGATAGGGAGCCACAAAAAGTACTAGAAATAGGGAAGAGAAGCTTGTATTGCCCTTCCTGAGGTGCAGCACTGCTCCCTGAGCTTAGCTAGTCCTTCTCCTTCAGGCACCACAAACTGGTCTTGTGTAACCTGGAACACAACAGCAAACCAGATGGAAAGGATAACAAACCTCCCTCAGAGAAGTCACCTTCCCTGGGTGGCTGATGATCTAGAGTTCCCATTCCCAGGCAGTTCTATCTGCCAAGGAGTCTCTGCTGAAACAACTTCAAGACTCCTTGGCTTAGGGAGTGAGCACGATTTGGGTCCAGTGATGGAAGGCACTTCCTTGGCCAGGGAATGAGCAGGTGGCACTTCTTGTTTCTATGTCTAGTATCTCAGCACCCTTCAGATGGATTTTCAAAGGAAATCAGGCTTAGATAATTGTGTCTGTCCATCTACCCACGGGGCCCTCCAAAATGAAATCCTTAACTCACTAGCAAGTTTCACCCAAAAGCTGTCAGCAGGCTCCTGGAGGACTCAGTTCCTGTAAGTTTCATGAAGGAGAAGAGAAGAAAAAAGGCATCCAGATGAGAAGACAGAGGCCATGAGAGGCCCTGCTCTGTGGAAGGCTGTGGTGGGACATCAGCAGTAACCCCTTCCATGGCACTAGGCACACACTGACACAGAACCAGCCCGACTGTTACCTTACAGGAGATGCTGGGACTGGAGGCACTGGAATCCTTGCCTAGAGCCCATGTACCTGCCATCCTTCTGCAGAACAGGGCCACTGATGCATGCTGCAACTGGTCCCAGGGGGCCTGGAGCTGTGCACCTGCCTCCTAAAGAGTTGGTTCTGTTGGAGGATCCTGTCCTGATTTAAGCACAATAAACTGCCCAAACCTCAAGAGGAATAAAAATGCTCTCAAAGCATGGGCGGTACTTAAATTCCATCCATATGGTACAAAGGGATTTCAAGGCACTGGAGACTTCAGATGGGTTTTGGGCTATGAAGGCACATACCTTCCCTAAACTCCAAACTTTGGGTGTCCTTATCCTCTCACAGATCTGGACTGAAGCATGTTGCTAGGCTGCCAACAACTGCCAGGCAACAGATCACAGCATGCAGACTGGAGTCATGCTTACAATGAGACACGTTGAGCATGTTCCACTGGTAAGAAATCAATAACTGGCATTGCCATAACCAAATGCAAAATGTGATCCTAATTTTCCCAGGGGAAGAGGAAAATAAGAAAAACCTTCTTGTAAATCATTCTTCTTGCTTTTCCAAAGTAAACCTTCTACACTCATTCTTCAATCAAATCGTTCCTGCCTTTCCAAAGCAAAACTTCTACGCTCACTCTTCAATCTGCTATAAAATCAAATTAATTTCAATATTAATGAACAAAGCCATTCACATTGCACAACATGTCATTAAGATTCCTACTACTTCTCTCTGAGCTCCTTCTATTCAGTGCCCCACCAAATTATTAAAACAAAGCAGTTACTATGGTAACTAATTCATCCTCTGCATTATGAGATAGTTTCTAAACATCAGTGTCTAGTCCTCCTGACTTACATGCCCTAAATTCCAGTTTGAAACTCTAAACTTTTGTCTGGCTTGCCAGGAAGACCCTTTACAATCCATGCATTCATGCAGATCAGGATAGCTGGAGTGCAGCTGCTTTTGTTCAGTGTGAGGAGGAGGAACTGTTACCAGATTATCTGAGTTTGATAAATTGCCGGTGCCTGCCTGCGTGCAAGCGTCCCAGCAGCACTCAGGGAACAGGGACAGGAGCTGGTGAGCAGAGACAAACAAGCAGACAGGACCATCTGCAGGTTAGATAAACTAACAGCACAAAATGCCTGGCAGATGATGTGGAAGCCAAAGAGCACCTGCCCCAGTGGTATCTGATAGCCAGGAACACCACACGGGTATGACCGATGCCATCTTCAAGAGAGAAGGGAACAGCAGGGAAGGAGAAAGTGATAAAATTGCCTGGGAAAAGCTTTTTTAGCAGTTAATAAAACTATTTCTTCAGCTGTACACTCCTTGACAAGAAGAGGCCTTTATCATGCATTTAATTAACACTTAAAATTACTCTTAATTATCTATTAACAGGAGTCATAGTCTATTTGTATTTGAGTGTCACCGTCTAGCACAGGAGAAAGCTTTCTGAAAATAGAGGTGGGATCAAAAGAATAAAAATTCTTTCCTCTTCAGCTTTTGTAGTCCTGCTGTCACTGCCTGTAATTTTTATTATTTGTGTGGGGTTTTTTTTGGTGTGTCTCCATTTAATTGGCAGAATGAGAGGCTTGAAAAATCAGTGTCTAGGATGATACTTTGAAAAATAAGCATCAGGAAAAGGGAAACATGAGTAATGTTGAACAGCTCATTTCTAGCTTGGAAGAAAACAAAACCACATCTCCTCAAAAGCACAAACAATTTACATTTAGTTCTCACAGGAAAGAAGGAGCCTCCTTATGGAAGCATCTGAGCAGTCACAAAGCACCACAGCCCTCCGGCGCTGCAGTGGTACCCATGGGCACACCTGTACCTGCTGCAGATGCCAGCCACTACCACAGGTAGCAAAGCCTGGTTTTCTAAAGTGATTCCTAGGGCATGACAACAGCCTCCTGTATTTGTGTCACAGGAACTCCAAGTTTGGAGCTGACTGTCTTCTGTCCAAGAAAAACAAAAGGTGCAGAGACAACTTTGTTTTCTAACCTGCTGTCTGACTTGGGAAGAGCTGGAAGATAAAGCACAGGTTTCTTAAGTCACATGCCCCCACCATGTGCTGATGCACACGATGACTTTGCTAAGGAGAGATCTCTGTGAGATATTCTTCCCCTGGCAAAGCCTCTATGCAAGCCCCCCTCTTTAAGGAGACACCCTTCAAGTCCAGTACTGACCCCCAGGAACAAGGACACGAGGATGGTGCAGCAGACGCCCTCAGCACTAGGAGACTGTCTCCACTTTCATTTTCTTGTTTCCACTTGCATAATCACACTCCAATCCTGTCTATGCTAAAGGAGGAAACAAACCCCCTTTTTGCATCTCAGACTGCACTTCCCTGAGGATGGGAACTGCCTCTCTGTGAAAGCTGAACACGTCTGCTTTAATTAGATGACTGCTTAAATTTTTCAGTGTGTTTACCTCGACGCTTAATCTTTGCACAGCTCAGTGTACCAGAGAGCAGAGCAATGCATAAATCCAGGGCTTCCAGAGCAGCTCCCCTAACCCCGGGCAGAAAAGAAGCATCTACTGCCACCAACCACTTAGACTTCTAAAGCTTTTAAAAGTTTTACCAGGCACTCATTTGCACTGTATAAAGGCAAAATCTCTAGTCTGAGAAGTCTTCTAAAAGATTATTCAGGAATTAGTTGATGAGGTGTGGTTAAGTACTGGATTCTGATCCAAATACAGATGGTATTAGAAATAACAATTACCACAACCCTCTAAACTCGGTGCCAGGCTATGCTATTTATGGTATTTAACACTCTGTGACACTAATAAGACTATTCTAGCTGTAAGATGCTCTGGGTATATCACAGATGAAGGTAGCTGCTGGCTGTCACGAGTGAGCAGTGGGTTTTATATCAATACACCAATGAAAATGCAGCTCCAGAGATAAAACATGTAATGCTGGACACAACATTTTCCTTAACACATTTGTAATCAGTGACCTGAACCTTTCAGCACAATTTAAGAATCTCACTGAGATTCCTTGCTCTGTAGGTTTTTGGGTTTTTTTTTTCCTTCTCCTCCTCAGTTTTTCTTGTTAAAATAAAGCTTTTCATTAGCAGCTACTGTTCAGCATCATTAGGGCAAAATGGGCTTTTAAGCTAATTTTCTTTCATACAGCTTGCATTGTTACTGGTAATACCTCAGTAAGACTGGAGCAGCTTAAGTGCATGCAAATTCAAAGCTGTTTAGGTAGCACATCATAAAGATTCAAATTACAAAAGCAGGTTATTGCAGCAATCCAGCAGAAAGCCAAAACCCCCTTCTCACCACAAAAGAAAAAAAAAATTCACAATTAAGGATAAAATCAAAACCCAAACCCAAACATAAACCTCTGCATAAGTATTTCAGCTGCAAGTGTAATAAGACAAAGGATGTTTGTGCTCTGGGGTAAACATCCCCCAGTGTATAAAGGCAACTTTCCATAAGGTGTGCTGGTGGCAAGTGCTCTTATGTGATGACTCATGGGAGCATCATTTTCACTTTATTCTTTCAAGGTCACCTTCTCTTAATCCCTAGAGGAGCCTCCCTGTTCTTGGAAGACAACTGTTACAGAACAGATTAAGTATTGTACCTAACTGTTTATGTTCCATGCTCATAAAAACAGTTTCCAAGTTCTTCCAGGGAAAAGACAGGGTAACAGTCTTGAATGGTTCCAACACCTCTGTATGCAACACATCTGCACTTTTATTTTAAGTAACCTGATTTACTTATGGGATGTCCTGCTCGGGTTATTCATAGAAAACCCTGCTGCTTTGGTTACAGTGGAAAGGTTTGAGGGCTGTCCCTGCAGAGACATTTGGCAGATTTTACCACCTGATTCCTGGTTTAATTTATGCAGGTTTGCTAGGGAGAACAGGAACATTCTCCAGTTCAAAATCCTCATTTGTTTGCTGAAGGCACTTAAGGAAAGAAAATCACTTTTCGGTGAAGGTTAATCGGTGCTTTATGAAGCAGCCACTTTTCGCTTCGAAAACAGCAAATGGTAAAATATCAGGAATCTTTTAGCTCCCTCTGCTGCCCTATTCCCTCAATGAGCCTTCTTCTAAAGCCTGTCAGAGAGACAAGACACCAAGGAGGAGGCAACCCATAGCTGTCTTTGTAGGAAACGCTTGGCAGATCCCCATGCCTAGCACCGAGATCAGCGCGATAAAGGAAACTCTACAAAGCACCGTGGGGTTTGGCGCTGTCTGCACACTTTGTTCTTCACTTGCTTTCTCTTGATACCTGCAGACAGTCAGACAGGTGTAAGCATTTCCAAAATGGCATGTCAGTTAAGAATGTTAATAGAACCTTCTCCAAAACTTGACATCTGCAGTTCCCGCTGATGCAAGAAAGAGCTAAGTGTCCTCACTGCCTGAAAGTATTTATTTCTCCTTCCTTTGATTTCCAGAGCAACATACACAGAACAGAATTCTAGCAAAAATTCCTTTTTATCTTCAGGGGCAGCCCAAGCACTGCCAAAGTAGGGCATCTCCATCATTAAGATGCAGCAAAGTTGCCTTAGCTGCCGAATTTCACAACTGCAATGGGTCAGATCGCAGCTGATGCAAGGCAGACAGGCTCCATCCACCCCTGGTCATGGAACAGCACTTGGTATTTGAATCTGGGGCTTGGCACTTGTGAAGAAGCCAAGCTTTCTACTACATGCACAAGAAAAAAAAACAGGAAAGAGAACGTGTTTTTTAGACTAACACACTCTGTATTTCAAGATTCCTTTACAAATGTGGAAGGAAGAAAACTGAATTCAATGCATACCTGCTTTCTTCTCTGCGTCCCTCCCAAAACCATCAGTACACCACATCAGCTATGATCACCTCATCTTACTAAATTTCATGTTACATAGCATCACAAGCAGAAAAAAAGCAGTTTTAAAAAGGCAGATGTTTTCTTACAGGGAATGAAAGCCTAGCCCACGTCCTTGAAAGAAACTCTTCCTTTATCCTGCACTTTTACTGCCCTCCAAGGAGCACAGCACTTGGTATTTGCCAGTACTGAGACCTTCCCAAAGCAGGGCTGCCCTTCAAGAAAGCAAAAGATGAAAGAGGCTTTATCTGAAATTTCAGAGACCCATCCCATTAGGATGCAATTTTTTTTTTTTCCAACATATGATTCCAATCAACTCCTTTCTTAGTTAATAGAGCAGCACTGTTAAAATTCCCAAGATACATCTTGGGTTTTCTTCTGGGCACTTTTCAAAAGGAAGCAGCCACCTGTGCATGAAGAACGACCTTAAGCTGTACACCAATGCTGCCTAAAGAGGGAAGAAGACTTGGAGTGATGGTTGAGGAGCTCTGAGGGGTGCTAACATGCTTTTTTGCTTTCTCAAAACCAGAATTAGATAAATATAACACCTCTTTGGGGGCAGATAGGATCTCCATAGCCCTGTTGTACTGGCACACACCACAGCCTGTGCTGTAAGTACCACCTATGAAGTGTTCTGGAGAGAAACTTCTGGTTTCAAGCAGTTATCAAATTGGAAAAGTATTGTGCTGTAGTTAAAGCCTCAATATCTGTGTAAACAAGAGAGAAGACACAAGAGGAGGCATCCATTTCCTCCTCCTAGTTCCAGCCACATCTCTCAGTTCTCCCCTTTGAACAGCTCCCTTGGAAACCCACCCCAGGCAGTGGGGACTGAGCACTGTGTTGTGCAATGCAATGTGTTAGAGAAAATCCTCTGTGCTCAGCAAGCTCCTTCACAGACAATGGAGATAAAACAAAATATTTTTGGTGCTGCAGCCACCTTCTGTTGCCTTCCTCCTTCATCTATCAGCTCTCAGCAAAGCAGAGAGCTCAGACATCCCCATGGGAGCTTCCAGGCAGTGGTCAGTAACACAGACACACATTAATTAAAGATTTCTGGAATCTAAACAGATACACAGCATTGTTTACAAGGTTTTGGCTTCTTTTTTTACAATCTAAAGTACAATAATACCTTCATTAGAGATAATAACTTTTCTAACTGCCAAAAACATTTAGAATTTTTCAAATTACCCACAAAATGAACATATTTTATTTCTGCACTGTGACACTTCCAACTGTTCTGCCAAATGTATACTGCTATAATTATGCTTTGCAATCACCAGCATCACCGGAGAGGGGGACAAAGAACAATATAATCAGAGACTAATTAATCTTTCACATGCCTTGATACCATTTATCTGCAAGAGAGGAATCCAAAATGTTGGTTTGTAAATTGTCAAGCGAGTTCAATATTAGCATCTTAGAATGCCTAGAATCATGTCCTTATGCCCAAGCATAGTTCACAGCTCCTGGTGGAAGTTAGAAACCAGAACTCAGTATCTGGCTTTTTTCAGGGACAGTATTCAACTTCCATCCTCCACATAACCTCTAGTTTATACAAAGCTTTACAGAGCCACACAAACCCTAGCTCGTGTAACAATAAACCTGGGATCACAGAGTCACAGAATGATTTGGGTTGGAAGGGACCTTAAAAATCAGCAGATTCTAACTGTGGTCACCTTCATGGCCTTCCTCTGGACTGGCTCTAACAGTCCACAGCCTTCTTGTGGGCAGCTCCAGATGGGGTCTCATGAGAGAAGATGAAGTACATTTTACACCACTCTTTTGAGATGATACACATAAGAACGTGGCAGGCATTGAAACATGCATGAAAATGATTGCAAACAGCTTCAGGATTTAAAGCAAATATTCCATTTCCTATTTAAGGCATGACTGAAGGGAATCATTGGTACCTCAGAGACAAAATCACTTACTCAGCTACATTAAAAGCAAGCTAATTGGTCCCAAAGTAATAGAGTCGGTTTTTTGCTGCACTGTCAACTCAAATGCAGCAGTACTGCTACCATACTATGGTTAACTCACAAGGCAAGGGTGAATCCAGTGATGCCTGTTCAGTCTGTTGCTTTGTTGCATGATTAGTTACTATGAGCTAGCATGCAAATCCCCTAGGGCCACAGCTCCACTAATACTCTGTGTGCAGTCAACTCACTTAAAAGTGTTTGTGGTTATCCACACACTTCTCAGAAAGATGACTGCAGCCCTGTGTCATGTCCCCAGCCTCAGCCTTTCATCTGGGAAGTCGAGCCCACACCACCCATCTTCCAGAAGCTGAATTTCAACTCCTCATCCCCTCCTTGAGCTGGGACACTGCCAGTAAGGGACTGCTGTTCATCACCACCAGAAGCACTCCAGTGGCTCTTCATGGGTATGATGATGTGTCCATGCTGACCAGCACAAGTCTGTATGTTAAACCATTTATGGACAAATAGTCAGAAATAGTACTGGTTAATAAATCCCTGCAGCCTTGTTTTAAGTGGAACTGTCGAATACAAAATCCATCTTTAAACTACTTCTCTGCTGAGGGAAAAGGCTAAGTGAAGAAAGCTACACAGCAGGTGACCAAGAAAAACTAACAGATCAGCCACCTTTGCTAGCCCTACAGCCTGTTACATGCCCTCAGGTGTGCAAAGTCTTAATGCATGTTTCTGAAATAGGCAGTGTTTGGGTTGTGTTATGGAAGGCACAATCTGGTACCAGAGAACAATTCAGCATACTTAATTTTCACACCTGAGCAGGAGCATAAGTAGGGAAAAGTCTTTTTAAGACAAACCATTCCCTTGGGTTTTTATCCCACTTTAGGCAGTTGCAGGGATAGGGATTTAAAACCACCATGGAGGTGTGGTTGCAAACCCTGGAGAACACTGAAACATTTAACATGCAGACACTCAAGAGCAGAACACAGACAGTGTCAGGAGCCAAACTGGATTCCTCTGAGTGTAAACTTGCAAGCATTTCCCCATATCCATTATTTGATCTCCTCTCCATCACCTCTGCCTGGCCTTCCCAGTCTTATATTCCCAACCTGGCTCTTTGCCTAGCAAATGGTGAATGGGATTAAGAAGCAGAGGTGGCTAAGAAAACTTTTTTCAGTGTTATTCTTCAGCTGGTTCAATTCCCTGTGCTCCATGGCCACAGAGATCTCACTGTGGGATGGAGTGGATTGTGCAGGGCTGGGGAAAACAGGGAAAAGATGCTGATCAAACAGCATCACTAGATGTGAACACCAGCTCACAGGAAGCCTCTGTTGCTTTAACCAGTTACAGTGGCCACTGGCCTGGCACCTCTGGCCCTGATAACAATCCTTGCCACATCATCACAGAGTGTTTTCCTCTCCTTTTGTCTTGTTTATCACTATAAAGAGCCCAAAAGGAGGCTGAAATTCCACCACGTGTGTTGAGCTGATCTGAGTGCTGGCTGCCATCCAAAGGGATAGGTTTGCCCATCCTCCTCACCACTGGCCAGCTCAGCTAGCACAGGCAAGAAGAGTTCACACTCTGCATTTTTTACCGAGTGCTCAGATCCAGGGACCCTGGGTGAGGACCTGAGAGTGGGAAGACAAAGGGAGAGACTGTGCACTGCACCAGCACTCCTCCAAGTCATTCCCCTGACCCAACTGCAGCACTGCCCAGGAGGAGGAAAAGTCTTTCCCAGATGTGTGTCCTCAGCAGCCAGCTCCCATTTCTCTGGGCAGGGACTAGTGCCCAGTGAGTAGATTCAGCAGGCTACTCAGTCTAGGTTGGAGCAGGCAATCTGGGGCAGGCTTGGCTGGCTTTAGAGGAGATTAGGAGGGAGATAAATCATCTCCACCAAACCTGGAAGTGCACCCTCTGATACCTGGATGAAAAGTCTCTTTCTCTGGCTCCATCAGGGTGCATGGCCTCAGCACCCCTCACAGTCCCTCTCCAATGGCCCCTTCCAGGCAGCTGCTTTGTTAGCTTGTCCCAGTTTAAGGCCATGAGCTACCCAGGACTGGAGGACAGAAATGACTCTTGCTCCTTTTGAAGAGTAGCACACAGCTGAATAGTGACCTGAGGAGTTCACCTAACTGGAACACAGGCCAATGAAAACCTTTATTTTCAGTATGAGTCTTCTCAGCCTAGCTCATCCCACAGTTACAGTTGCATCAGCACAGGGGGAAAAACAGGCAGGACCCAGCTGCCAGGGCCTGCTCACACCAACAGCTGCTAGCAGAGTCTCAAGGTCAATGTGTGTAAGAGCAAATGGCCTGAAACTATGCCAGGGGAGGTTTAAGTTGGAGATTAGGAACAATTTCTTTGCTGCAGGAGTCAGGCACTGGAACAGGCTGCCCAGGGAGGTAGTGGAGTCACCTAGAGGTGTTCCAAGAAACGTGTGGACATGGCACTTTGGGACACAGTCTAATGGCCATGGTGATGTTGGGTTGATGGCTGGACTGGATGATCTTAGAGGTCTTCTCCAACCAAAACAATTCTGTGATTTTGTGAAATGTTCCAACTGCAGTTCTCCACTCCAGCATTGGACATGATGCAGAGACCATGTGCCCAGGACTCCAAACACTCTCCCATGGCATCAAAATCAGTTAGTGAAGAAATTAACTATGCCCTTGCCTTCTAGGTCTAACATTTCAGTAGAGAAATGCATTTAGATCAAACCAGTACACCTTGTCCCTCCACCTGCTTTCACATCAACTCTAAAAGCAAATGGACAAAGAATACAAGGAATACACAACTCGGTCATGTGTAAATGCCAGACCCAAAAGATTACATCCTTTCACTAGAATTCAGGTAGATTTTAATAGTTATTGAATTTTGAGGGTCTTCTGGGTTTGGGTGTGGGGGGGTTTTGGTGTGTTTGGTTTTAATTTGGTTTTCTACTTCCTTCCTAGGATCAGAGGCAGGCTTTGAAATCAATGTGTATGAAGCAAGTCCATAAAAAAGAGACCCTAGAGAGCACTGTCTGATCATCTTAGGCTTCTGTGATTGTTACTTTATACAAACAATCTTTCACAACATTTGGGTAGAATATTGTAAAATACTATAGTGAAAGCAAACTTAACTGTAGAGTTTTCACACCGTGCTTGCTTTTATTTGTCTAGATTTGTTTTCAGCCAGAACCAGCATTTGTGCACAGCCACTGTAAGCCCAATAGGGGCTGCAACTCCATCAAAACCACACCAAAAGACCCAAAGAGGGGAGCCCTGATGTCCAGAAACTCAGTCATTCTCACCACTGACGCAGCTGACACTAGAAATTGGAATGTCTAACCTTCAAATATGCGATCCAGACGTTGCCGCTTCACTTTGTGTTTGTCCATGAGAGACATAAGGGTGGAAGCTCAAAGAACGTCCCCACACAGCTTGGTGATGGTCTTCTCAAGCCAGCCACCAGTCAGAAAATGCTTATTGTCTTTTAGAAACTTTTTTTCACCTGTGAACAGAAAGATAAACTTCAATATACAGGGATTTTCCCCCACCTCTCTCCAGACAGAAGATCCAAAACTGTGTACACAGGGTTCTTAAATCACCCTGGGCAACCTGGTGTCTCACAACTACCTGCCTTCCAATCACACAGAGATGCAAAGCACACAGTGCAGCTCAGACAAGCTGACATAAGAAATGCCCCAGGACAGCTGGTTGCTGCCTTTTCACTCCCAGAACTTGTTTGCCCCTTCACTGGACACACCCAGGGTACAGCTTCCATAGCATGGCAGAAACGCGTCCACCTGGAACGAGACTGGAAAGCCACACTTGCAGCAAGAGAACACTGCCAGAACACTGGCAGCAAGAGAAAGTATTCTTTTTATTCTTGGTTTCTAAGCTTCCCATGACAAAATATAGCAGAACTGGATGGTTAGAAGCTGAAGGAAACACTTTAAGGGGCACAGACCTGAGGAAACGCATCAGGGTGACAAGCCGGCATGCCAGCATCTCCATCACCCAAATGGCATTTGCAGCAGGTTTATGCATGACTAGGCAAGCTCTTTGGCAGCAAGTACAAGTAAGCACTTCTCAGATAGCTGGGCAAGACAGTAGAAGGGCATTGCAACAAGCAGTCTGCTTTTCCAGCCAAACCACTAAGAAGCAGGAAGGGGGGATGGGGAGAGAGAGAAGAAAAATCCCTCAATAAGAAATTAATCAAGCAGTAGATTATAAAATGCACACGAACAAGTGGCTGGGGTAAAACTGAGTGTACAGCCCCTCTACAAAGCATAGGCAGAGCACCACTTTTATCTGCTTTTAAATATCTCAATAGACTTTGAGAGGCAAACTCTGCATTACAAGCACTGCGTGCATTAAAACGAGCCAAATAATCCACTTCTCTCTTTCCTTTCATCCCTGCCCAACAGCTTTCAACATCAGTGGGCAGCATTAAACGGTCTTTCGAGTGACTGAACCTACAACTCTGCTTGTTTCTTTCTAGAGGCTGAACTTTCCTAAAGCCAAGCATGGCATATTCCAGCAGCACAGGATGGAGATTTGTGCAGTGCCAGTGAAATGATAAAGAAAAGCATTTTGAATACTGAGAACTGCACATTTGCATTAAAATAGGAATCTCAACCAGCATCTCCCTGTTCCGTGCACTTGGATTCTTTTCCTTGTGTTTACTTTCAGTTTTAAATGGAGTAGATGGAACCTTCATCGTGCTTGTAACACTTTATTCAGCCTCATCCTCCTCTTCCCCTCCACACCTCTTTATCCTCAAACTCAAGATCCTTCTGCTGCTTTGCACAGCCTCTGACTCCAGCTGAATATTTCATCCCATCACGAAAGGGAGAAGGAAAATTGGTGAAGAATGCAGAAGCCAAATTTTTCCTCTTTACAAAACGAGTGTTGCCATATTACACATTTTTCTATTACATTTCCCACCCCTGATTACTCTTGCCAAACACATCATTCTGCAATACTTGACGTGGCTCTAAGACTGCACAAGCATCACATCAAACCTGACACACATTTTAAAGCTTTAAAAGCTCCACAACCACCTGCCTTTGCCTGAGCCAGCACCCCAAGCCTGTGCAGAGGATCAGTCCTAAACTAGGCTTTAATTTATCACTTCTGTTTTATCATCCACTTCCTTCAATACTACACAGAAGGATCCAGAGGATAAGGAAGAGAAATCAGAACATAACGAACATCTTAAATGCTTGTCCTGGTTTAAATTTTTATCGCTCGTTTAATTTCCTGTCTTGTAGAGACACAAATTCCTGCTGGCCTCCTGCTGCTGCTTTAGTTGTTCATTCAGCACAAGATTTTTCCACTCTAGTCACTCTATGCACAAAGCTGGGTGACAGCTGCAAAAAACAGACCATCTGTAACTACTGACCTACCACTGCAAGTGTCACCAGATGTTTGCTGTCTGTCTACAGCAGCTTCAAAATGTACCCTATAAATCAAGGAGGTTTTTAAAAAAAAATCAATATTTAAAAATGAAAAAAAAAATTATTTTTATTCATAGTAAGTTGTCTTTTTTTTTTTTTTTTAAGACATTTTCTGGAGAAAAATTAATGTAATGTGTTAGCACAGTTCTAAACCTAATCTTCACACAGCTCCATTAGGCTCCATGTTCTAGCACAAAGAAGATGATGACATGGAAAGCATTACCCAGCAAAACAAAAGCCTTGTAATTACGGGAGCATTAGTTACTGCAATTACTAAGCCACAACACGAATAATTGTATTTGAGAAATTCACTAAAAAGACAAGCACAGTGCCTAAAGAACTCAAAATCAGAGCACAGAATACCAGATCGGACTTGTGCATTTCAGCACTTAAAGTAAGGATCCGAGTGATTTCAGAACCCTTACTGCTGGTGTCAGGTATGAGCCACAAACCGCCTGAGAGAGCATTAGTGGACAGAACCCTCCTGAGCAGCACACATTTTAGCCTGAAATGCACACTGCTAAAACAGAATTTTGTCTTTCAGTTAAGCAGAGGATTCCAGTGTTTGAAAATATTTGTAATGTGCCTCTGGGTGTTGCAGTCTGGAGCATTCGGCTCTTTCCTGAGAAAGGAGGAGCTTTACTATTTCTGAGGCTGTGAGATAAAAGGGAAAGGGAATCTCCAGCATTTGTACAGGAGGGTGAGCAAATCCTGGGGGCTCAAATAGGAAGAAGTCACCTTTTATTTCAGTTTTCAAAGCAGGTAACAGGCTATGGGCTCAAGGATAAACACAAGGTGAGAGTGAGAAGAACTGAAGGAAGGTCCCTCCCAAACCCATGACCTTCCCCTCCAGAAATGGAGAATTGAAAGGAAGCAAAAATATAAAAACTTTTTTAAGCGACAAACTTGTATGCTAATTATACACACAGGACAGGCTGAGACAAATTGCAACTTCCTAGGGAAGAATGTCCACCAAAACCAAAAGGTCACAACAGGTTATGCAGGACCATTTCTTTTGCATCAGTCTAATGGCAGGATTTTGTGTGGACCAGATCATGTTTCTGCTGACTTCCAGCAGGCGGGGAAAGTCTACCAAAAGTATGTCGAATACTCCCTGCACACCCTCTGCTCAGTGAGCCCACTCACAAGAGGATCCAGAGGGGGAACTCTTCTGAGCACAGCCTAGCAAAGGTAAAAGGTTGATTACTGCCTCTGCCTCACCGTCAGCTTCCTCTGCATGGGAGGATTTGTGTGCTGTCCCAGATCAGAAGATAAAGCACAAGAAACCCAAACCAGAAATTAAATTCACAGAACAGACTGACAGATCATTAACATATAGAAAAAAAAAGGTTGAGAAGCTTCATGTTACCCTCAGGAACCTCAATCTTCATTTAATTTAGCCATTCTAATAGATGTTCCTGAAATGAAACTACATTAAATTACTGAGGGTTCTTTTTTCTTTCTAGTATCATCTTTCAGAAGGTATAAAATAAGGCTATTGCAACAAAAACTGTAAGTTTCTATCCCATTGCCATCAAGTTTTTACAAATTAAATTGTTTTCCTTCCCACTCAGGCCAGTAAGATCTTTATTTGTCAGAACACCTCATGAGCCTTGACATGTCCATTCTGCAGAGCCCTGGAAGCAATAAGTAAAGATAATGGAAAATGGAAATGTACCCAAATTTCGCAGTATTTCTCTAGTAGAGGACAACATTATCTTGTGTCAGGCAAAAGAGAGGATAGCTTCAAGACACTGAACAGCAGGAAGTAAAAAGCCACGTTAAAATGCTGCCAGAATTAGCTTCACCTTGAAATAAAAGCATTGATGCATTGACACAGGAAAGAAGTCCATGGGCTGAGAGCATGGCAAGAGATGGGCTCTCAGAAAGGGAAAAAGAAGGACTGATGATGTTTGAAAACAATATTCTACTTGAAAAGGCTCTACACATTTGTAGCTGAACACATCTAGCACCAGTTGCAGCAGCACTGGTTCTGTATAAAATCCAAACACTGGCTCAGAGCAGTGGAGGCTCACAACAGAAGATGTTGTGCACTATACCCAAACACAGAGTAGAACTTGAAGATTAATACCTGGTTTTTTTTTTTGTTGTTTTTTTTCTCATGTACTTAACCACTGGGACTTTGAGAAATGCCCCATTAAAATATAGAGGCACCTCAAATAGAAGAATGAGAAAGAGAGGAAGAGGACAACAACTTCTGTCTGTGTGTTTCTTCAGAATGCAGCCCTGGCAAGGCTGCTGCAGCAGCACTGGAACAGCCTGTTCCTCACTTTCTGCAGGACATGGTCTGTTGCTACATCTCCTTCCATGCTGCCACTCTTTTCTGGAAATGCTGTGACTTATACTGAGAGCCTCTGCAGTAGAAACCCTCACACCACTTCCACTGTACTCAAAACTCCTCTTGCAAAGAGTTCAACTACATTTCAAAACTGAGCATGGCCCAAGGAACAGAACAAAAAGATTAATTGCCAGCAGGAAGAAGCATAAGATCAGACTTTCTATGCAAAAATTGAAGTTATTCCATCTTGTCTTACAAAATTAATACTGAATTAATAAGAATATATGTAATTTTATTTGCCTGTCAGGCAATTTATCTTGCCATTAAGTGTGGTTAAGTCACTTTGCCTTACCATTAGATGTCAGTACAGTCTAAGGGAAACTGTACAGGGAGCTTCAAGACCCACTAAATTAATCAGAAAAGTGAAGCAATTACTGAGTTAGACACCAAAAAGAATGTTAGATACTACTCAGAAAAGGGCTAGAACTCCAAACCCTATTATGGCATTACCTAAATCTATCTGTCCCCCAAACCAGAAATGTCAGCTAGAAAATGCCAGGACAGGCATTAAGGAGAGTGAAAAAAGAGGACACACAGTGCTGACTTCCCAGCCTGAGCAAGACACAGCTCTGGAGAGTACAACAAACATGTGAAAGATGCTCTGTGTCTCAGTTCAGTGCCTCAGGGGCACAGAAGGTCATGAGCCAGCACACTGGCCACAGCAGGAGACTTTGGCACCCAGTTTGCAATGAAAATGTAAAATCTAGAGTCACAGGTATTGTGGATGCCAAAGCTTTAAGAGGTTTTTCAAAGGAATTACAAAAGTTGATGGAAAACCCATCAGTGGTCACTGATGGTAATGGCCATGGTGCAAAGCCAGCTCAGAAATCCATAAGCTGGTGAGAAAGATGCCAGTGCCTGCTTGCTTTGCTGTCACCCAGTGATCACTGTGCCATGCTGGCCATGCAGCAGCTGCCATCAAGGGAGATGCTTCCTGAAGACCAAAAGCAGAATACACACAGTGTTTTCCTCAAGTACCCACTAGTGACCACTCCTGCAGACACATCACAGGGCAGATGGACCCTTCTGACACATGAGCACACTTTACATGCTTAGAGAGTGCAATGGACTGATCCAGCCATGCAGAAAGCGATGTCCACAGCTCACAGGGATGCACAAGAAACATCTCTCCATGAAAGTAAAGTAAGTTAGTGCCACTACAACTAAAAGATCCTGCTGGACTCATCAAGCTGACAGACTGTCCAACACACATCACGTGAGACAGTTGGAAACACCATGAGCAGCACAAACTGCCAGGGCCATAGGCTCCCCCAGAGTGCAAGGCCAGCTCCTGCAGCAACAAGTGTCCCTCACTGCTGGCTGGTTTTGCTCTACAGCCAGTTCAGGTCAGACTTCCAGGTGCCAGATTTTTTCCAGCTTTGCCTGGCAGATGGAAGAAGTCCCTGGTGCTGTCTGCACAGGTACCGCTTTGGTATCACCAAGCTACCCCCTGATCTACTTGCAGTGAGACCAAGCTCCTAGAAAGTCATGTGTCTGATCCAACACCGTGTCAAGACTCTGGAGTCTGAAATCCAACAGCGAGTTACAAAAGTGCTAGAACAAGACCAAGCCTTGCAGAAGCAGTCACATCAATATCCAATGCAGAAGAACCTTTACTGCTCTCCAGTCTTTGGAGACAGTCTGGGACCACACCTAAGATGGAAGGAGTTTTTCCTTGGTTCAGTTTATTCATCCCCAGTGCAAAGTTCTTGCTTTCTAGGGCAGGTTTCCTGTCTCACATTCTGCATTTATGACCTAAACTTGGACACAGTTTGACAGAGCACAGCATATCAAAGCAAACTTGACTGCTCTGCAGCACTTCCACCTCCTTTCTTTCAGCTGCAGCAGCAGTTTTTGCTGCATCTATCAGTGAAGGGATTTTCCTGTTAAAATAAACCAAAACATTCAAAACGAGCCCAAGAAAGCCTCTTGTCAGCATGCCACTAAAAACTAAGCTATGGGCTATTGTCTGTGGATGACTTTTTTTGTGCTCTTCTAGGTTTTGAATCAAATTAGGACCAAATAAATAAAATATCCTCCAAAATGCAAATATTTGATAAATATAAGCCTGCATCTTCTAGGGTACAAGAGCATTGCAGTGATGGATGCACAGCCACAGCAGTGCCACATCTGACTAGGCAAAATCCCAAAAGTAGGGAATAAATTCCCTATCCATCTAGAGACTGGTAATGGATTTAGTCTGCAAAATGGTTAAGCACTGTTCTACCACTGTATCTATGCAAGCTCGTGGAAGAAAAGGTAATAAAATACCAATTTTCTCACTGTTGACAGATAAGCTTCTGGTTTCCAGTCCATTTTCAGTACAACTGCTCACATGCCTCTGCCACTCTTCACTCACCTCTGCTCACAACTGCATCTGTGTTTTGATCAGTTACTACTTTTCACCCATTAAGACAGCAATGAGCCACTAAAATAAGTCTTTATCTTTAAAATCCTCTTGAAACAGATAGCTTAAACCAAAACCAAACAGTGGTCTACACATAAAGCACCAACAGAGCTGAGTACACATCTTACGGTCTCATGATAAACATTAGCACCTTTGTGTTTTCATTCGTTGTACACTAAGCAATTTTTAAACCAGGCAAAAGTGTATTTAACTTAACAATAAGCCTTAAACTACCACATTAGCATAACAGTGATGAAATCTGCATCGATGGAACAAAAAGGGAAGTGGGGCACTCTCAGGGCCAGGCAGAAGTTAGCCTTGCTTGGACTGCTGATGTTACTGCTCCAGCAGTTGTTCAGTGACTGCCACAGAAGATAAAGACCCTGCAACCTTTTCTCTCATTTCAATACAACTGAAGCTCACCCTACACATAATTAGATTTGAAAATGTAAATGTTTTTGCTTGAATAAATAACATTCAGGAGTTCAACTCTCCGAGTGTATGTCCAGTTATATTACAATTCAAAACAAATGAAAACCTCTCCTTTGAAAAGTCAAGTCTTGAAATAGGACCAAAAGGTACAAGATGTGCTTTTGTTGTCTCAGAGAGTGCTGCATATCTGGGCTGAGATTGTCAGCTTTGCAGGGTCTACAGTTAGATGAAAATTATCGGTATAAAAGGGACTAAAATGTCAAATTCTGAATTATCTGATAATTCTACAACAGATGGCCTAAAATATTAGTGATTCAGTTGTTGCTGGCATTGGGTCAGTTCTTTACTTGTTAATTAAGGACCTTCATTTTGAACTATTATTTTGCTATAAAATGCCCATGGGAGGGGAAAAAATTAGGAACTGTATGGCTAAAGGTTTTATAAAGCTTGCTCTCCATTTGTGTAAGAATTTCCATTCTGGTTGATTAATAAAATTCCAGTTGGGAAAAAAAAACCCAAACAAAACAAGTCACCAATGACCAAAAAAAACCCCTTCCACTGCCACTTGTCTTCATAAGATCTAGTTCCTGCCTTAAGTAAATATTGGCAGCATGCAAGTGCATACTGTTTGAGGACAAGCACTGGGAGCAAGCCCTCAAATAACCTGAAGCTAAGGTTTGCTCTCTGAAGCATCAGTTTGTTACCTGGTGCTTGGAAATCTGCAAGAGCACAGGCATGTTGGCAAGGCTATGGTGGGTCATTAACAGACTTTTGAATGGACAAAAAAACTACAGATACATAATCACAGAATCCCAGCATGGTGAGGGTCACAAGGGACCTCTGGAGATCATCCAGTCCAAATCCTCTGCTGAAGCAGGGGCACCCACAGCAGCTTGCCCAGGATCACAATGTCCAGGTGGGTTTGGAGTCTCTCTACAGAAGGAGACTCCGTAACCTCTCTGGGCAGTCTGCTCCAGCACACTCGCAGCAAAGAAATATCTCCTCAACTTCAGATGGAACCTCCTGGGTTCCAGTTTGTACCCACTCTGTCCCTCGTCCTGTCACTGGACACCACTGGGAAGAGTCTAACCCCATCCTCTTGCTGAACATTAATAAGGTGCTCTCAGGTTGCTCTCCTCCAGGTTGAACAGCCCCAGGTGTCTCAGCCTTTCTTGCTCAGAGAGATGCTCCAGGCCCTCAACAGCTTCACAGTCCCCACTGGACTCTTTCCAGTAGTTCCATGCCTCTCTTGAACTGGGTAGCCCAGAGCTTCAGACTTTCACCTGCCATGAGATCTGCATTCCATGAAAAAATTAGCACCTAGGCAGTAAGTAACCTTGCTAAGGCATCTTTAAATGTAAGCTACAGTTACTTTGTTTTAACAGAAACAAATTAGAGTTTGAATGGGTAGAAGATGGTTGAGTATCAGAGCAGCTGGAGATTGCTGTTCAGCTGTTCTTCTAGAATAACTTGAGTTTATATTTTTTATATTTTTTAAATTCTATTTTTTTAAATGAAAAAACATGGAGGCCCTCAGTCCAACACCTTGGTAGGCCATTTCTGCAGTGATTAGAACTTTGTCCTCACAGAGCATAAATTCTCTCAGTGTGGAAATAAGAAGTGAGTGCAGCACTGGCTCTTTACTATCGATCCTGTCACAGGAGGATCACTGTTCCTGAGGAGAGTGTTCCCTCGTAGAGATAAAATACTTGGAAGTCCTTTTGGAGCTGCATCTTAACTAAAGGCATGGTGTTAGAGTAAGTCCAGACGACCACAAGATGATCTGAGGGTTGAAGCATCTCTACAGTGAAGACAGGCTCAGAGAGTTGGGGCTGTTCAGCCTGGAGAAGGCTCCAGGAAGATCTTTGAGCAACCTTTGAGGATTTGAAGGGGACTACAGAGATGCTGGAGAGGGACTTTGTACAAAGCCATGGAGTGACAGGGCAAGGGATAATAGTTTCAAAGAAGCTGGATTAAGATGAGACATTAGGAGGGAATTCTTGCCCATGAGGGTGGTGAGGCACTGGAACAGGCTGCCCAGAGAAGCTGTGGAGGCTACAAGCCTGGCAATGTTCAAAGCCAGGTTAAATGGAGCTTTGAGCAAGCTGATCTAGTAGGAAGTGTCCTTGCCCATGGCAGGGAGTTGGAACTAGATTATGCTCTTTGAGGTCCCTTCTAACCCAAACCAGTCTGAAACACTGCAGGTATTCAGTCACTACACTTGTTCTGGGCAAGGCAGGTATTCATGTATTCAGGAAATGTACAGCACAGTGCAATTAGGGGAGAGACACAAAAAAAAAACCAACCTGATTATAGCTGGGCATCATTGATAGAAACCTTAAGGGATTAATAGAGTTCATTTCAGATAAACACCAGTTTCGATGCATGAGCACAAAGCCATCCATGCTGGAGACATGGAGTTGTATACACACACCTAATCATCTACTACCAATTTAAAGATAAAACTAATTTAATCCACATGCTTCTGCTACAGGCATCAATTCTGCAAGTGTTTATTAGGGCCATTCCAAATGGGTTTTTTTTTTTTTTCCTCTCTCATAGTCAGAACACACCAAATTGTTACATTCTACAGGAAAATAAAAATTCCAAAGGTGCTTCAGACACCCTTTGCATCCAGAAATTCCACCCAAGATGACTTTAGACTTTTTCTTATTGTACATAAAAGACCTGTTAAGTCATCTTAATAGAGGACTTGTCCCCAGGGTGTCTTCTGCAAGTGATTCATTTCATTGACTCTGATAGTAAAAGGGTCATAAGCAGAAGCAGCAAAGCTGGGACACAGCCCTGAATGTGCATGCTGGGTTTATTAGAGAATGGGGAGTGTTGCAGCACCAAACCCTTAGAGACATTAAGCACAGCACAAAAATCACCTCTGTACCTGCCTTTTATTAGAGATTTTACAGATTTTTTACATCACACTTCATTAAGCTATTTTCCTTCCAGCACCAGAGTTCTGGAACTGATAGAGCAGAGCTATACCTTATTCCACCACCTCAGAACCTTCCCCATTTGTATTTTGCATGCAGTTTATCACAGTTCAGTTTCAATAGCTGTTAAATATCTGTTAATCCATCCACTTTTTGTTCCCCAAGCCATTTGATGCTTTCACACTGCATTCCAGAAGTACAGCACTTAGAGCCCCTGGTTTTCTGCATACACACCTAAAACCAGAGGCTTGCAAAGACAGCAGTCAGCACACATCACTGCAACACACAATAGCAACCTGTAATAACACAACAGTTGTGGGAAGCTTGAGGTTCAGTTTTCAGTGTGAAGAACAAAGACTGATGTTAAAAAATTTTGGATTTTTTTTTTTTTT
>VWYK01114614.1:0-22881 GCA_013399775.1 Semnornis frantzii | reverse complement strand
TCCCTTCAGGAGGATCAGAGGCATTATCAAGTTGTCGGCTCTTTTTGGGCATTTTTCCACTGGAAACTGGGGAATTTCATTGTAATCCATATACTCGTGCACTTAGGACTGGAGTGGTTTTCTGTCCCACTTTCTCACATCCTCCCCATGGTCACATAAATAAAACCACAGGGAATGCTGTGGTGTGAACCTCCCAGATTCTCTTGCTGTTCCTCATGTTTGAAGCATGGGGCTGCTTAGGTGGGGAATACATTTTCTCTTGGATTCGCTCCATCTTCCAGGACAGTTCCTTCACAGGTGAAACAAAGGCCTGTACAGAGGAACAGAGACCTACCTCACACTGGCAGAGCCTGCTACTCATTTCATCCACCATTTGCCCTCGGCTATCTTTGAAGGCCAAAGAAAAAGACCAAGTGACCACCACAGGATCTTCATCCTGTTCCTGTGGCAACCTTGATTCATCCTCATCCTTTGCCAGACAAGTTGCTTTCCTTTTGTCTTTCATTTTCTGAACAGGGGCAGTTGATAATGGCATAGGTTGCTTCTCTGGTGCAGATGCCATGTCTGTTGGTCTGTCTGTAGGCCCAGACACCTTCTCTTGTCCTTGAGCACTCTGAATAGTGACGAGAAGGGTTCCATATGTGCAGGCTATGCCCCAACACAATACACTGATTTCTGTCTCTTGGGAACCTCCGAGCTGACAACAAGCATTTTCCAAACATTTCACCAGCTTGTCAGGATTTTGCACTTGTTCAGGGGTAAAATTCTAAACCACCAGAGGAGACCAGCAGTCTAGGCATTTGCCCATATTCTGTTACACACCCTGCCACTCATAATTGTCCAGCCCCAGGGCAGACCTCAAGGTAGGATTCCTGGGAAAGACCTGCATCACTCTGGACAAAACAATCTGGCATGCCAGTAACCACCACAGCAATAGCACAGCTCCAAGCCATTCCCCTGAGGAGACAGCATCACAGACAGCACATACAGCATGCCAGTACATCAGCTCTACCTGCCCGGGGAGAGCAAATGCATCAACATAGTGAACAAACCACGGGGAAAAAAACCATGTAAAACTCTCTTAACAAGCTGCACGTCTTAATTGAATCGTCTCATTATCTTAACCCTTTCCTTTTGTCTCCTGCCAAAATAGACTGTGTTACTTAAGACAGGTCACTTTTCAAGTCCCAAGTTGGGTACCAAATATAGATCATCCTGGGTTATCACATCCTACTCTCACCATCTCTCTCCACAGAGGCAGGAGGGAAAGTAACACCAAAAAAGAAACCCTCTGGGTTGAGATAAATTGTTGAGATAAAGAGTTTTACTGGAAATTATACAATACATGATTACCTTATTTGCAGAAAAGCACAGCAAAATACAGAAGCAGTAGCAGAAGCCAGTGATCCCCCTGCAGAAGCATGCAGAAAACACCAACACTCCAAAACCAGAAACTGGAAGCAGGAACTGGAACAGGAAGCTTCCTATGTTCCGATCTGAACTTCAAGCCCCAGCCGGCATATTCATTTTGAAGCTGGCGTGATAGCAGCATGGTATTGAATATCAACAGCAGATTCAACTGAACCCTGCAAAGACTTATTGTCTCAGGAAGCAATGTAATGAAGCTTACACTGTTGAGTTTATGGTTCAACAGATTTCATCATGTTATCTGCTTATTAATCATTCATCATCATATTTTAATTATATACACAGGAGATTTTCAAAGTCTGTTGCTTACCTTCTTCAGAGAAAGAATTCCTTCCCTTGTTTCTTTGTCTGTAGATATGGAGAACACTCCAGAGCCATCACCATTTATAATTGTGTACTTCATGTCTGCATTTGAACCAGTGTCTGCATCATTTGCTTTTATTTTGCCAACCGCTGATCCAACTTGAGCTGATTCAGGAACATACAGCTGATAATGTTCTGAGGGGGAAAACAAAACAAAACAACAACACAGTAGCTTGGATATTTTCTAGCCAAATTAAATTAGAGAATCATCATGTGCTTGATACACTTCTGAGTAAATGGAAGAGTAATTCATATGCAAAACTGATGAACGAAAAATGAACTTGTTTAGATTCCAAAAGAAAAGCCAAAAGAGAATTGTATTTTACTTGAGATGCCTTTGTTTTACATTCAAAATCCAAATTAACTCATAATTTTGCTTTTTTCATTTATTTCTGCTGTTCATCACATATCACCGAAATTAACTCTGAAGCTTACTTGAAATCAGGATTTTCAAAAGTTTATCTTTCCCATAACCAAAACATATTTATCTTCACGAATTTACCATCAGATGAGTAGTCAAGTGAGTACTTTTGAATTCACAAGTCTTTTTTATGTTATAATTATTTTTTCTTCAATTTGATAGTTCTGCAACACTTGATCAAAATTTTACAATACTGAATCAACTTCTGGGGTTTTTTTTCTACAGAAAAATGTAAAAAAATCTTAATATTTTACCTTTACCACTTTTTAATGCTTTTGTTGCAGTACACAATGCTTTACACAGAAAGTTTAATTGGTACCCACAGTAAAAGAAAATGAACATAACAGCTACATAAAAGTATTACACAATTCTGCCCATATAAGGCATCTATAACAACTATGACTTCCTTTCTTGTTTCTGTAACCTGTTAGGTTAATCATTAGGAAAAAAAATAAAAAGAAACATCATTTTCCTAACTGTCTCCATCCTTTCGGAGTAAATGTTCTAACTGGTACAAAGTTGCTGGGGAACCAGAATGTTCCACAAAGAGAAAAAAAGTGGCAAATAATCACAGTATGATTACATAAAACTCCATTTCCTTCTGTAACTATGCCACAAAGACAGCTTAAAGAAACCTTGTCCAATAATGCTACTGCCATAACCTAACAAGGATACTGAAACCTACCAGCACTGAAAAGGAGGCCACACATTCAACAGGTCTGTGTGTACCAACCCCACCTTCCCCATCCCTAACAACTCCTGCCATCCAATTTCCTCCCCAACACTCTGCATAGTTCAAAAACTTCATTAGTTCAAAAAGAAAGAGAGGTTTCCTAGGAAAACAGAAGTATGTTACCATGCATAACTCAGGAAAATCTGAAGTGAAACAAGAAATCTTTAGCAGAAAGACATAAAAAGCGTGATTTACCATGGCAAAAAGAAAATATGGACACTGTTGTAACAGGAAAATTGTTTAGTAGTTGATTTGATTAAAAAACATAGTTAATTCTTTAACATGCTTATAAATGCTATCTTCAGAAATTTGAAAACAAATGCTCTGTCATGCATTCTTCTCCAATGCTTCATGCTTGCAGATTATTACAGGAAGGCTGGGGAGGGAGGTCTTGCAATGACAGGATAAGGGGCAATGGGTTTGAACTGGCAAAGGGGAGATTTAGACTGGATGTTAGCAGGAAGTTCTTTACAGTGAGGGTGGTGAGACACTGGCACAGGTTGCCCAGGGAGGTTGTGGCTGCTCCCTCCCTGGAGGTGTTCAAGGTCAGGTTGGACGAGGCCTGAGTAACCTGTACTAGTGGGAGGTGTCCCCGCCTATGGCAGGGGGTTGGAACTAGATGATCCTGGAGGGCCCTTCCAACCTTACCATTCTATGATTATGTCAACTGACAGTTTCGTATTGCTGGTGATATTTTTCATACATGAAATTACAGTGATGGGATAAAATGACATTTACTTTTGTTAAAATATATCTGAAATATGGTCTTTTAACATTTTTGCTCTAACACATTTCAAAAAGGGAAAAGGTTGAAGCCATAAAGAATATGTTATGTACAGGCCATAAATTTCATATAATCAAACGATTTCAGGAACTAGAAGCATTATAATCCATATGACAAGATAAACTAATTAGACACTTCCAAATAGTGTGATGGTTTGGGAGTTCCCCACCCTCCCACACTTTGTAAAATCACCCAGACTAGACTCAGCTAGCTGGAAGTTAAGGAATGAAGCTCTATTTACAGCTGAGCACAATGTACAAGCAGATATATACAGTATATACAGGAATATATACAGGAATATTTACAGAAATATGCAAGTTAAAGGTAATACAGAAACACAACACCCCTCCCAGAAATCAGAGGGCTCCCAACCATCCTTCCACCTTCTCCCCATCCCTATACCTTACCCCAAGGTTTGCCTTATGCACAAGGTGAGTTTGGAGGATTGGCCAGGGGAGTTAGAAGAAAAGTGGTTAGTGAGGTTAATCAGCAGAGAGGAGAAAAGCCAGAAGCTAGTAGACAGCCTGAGATGCTGTGCCCGAGTGTCTTATCTTTGTTTTGTATTCTTTTCTGAAACATCTCAGCAGGCCTATGAGTGAAGTAGACATCACCATTGTTTTTCCTTTCACAGCCTGTAATATAATTTTCTCCATTAAAATATTCCAATTAGCCTCCAACCAGCACAAATAGTCAAGATAGTTGAAATATATCCACAAAGTGCTACACTTGGCTTTATAATCACACCCCAAGTATTAGCCACTGGTTTCAGGAAATCATTTTACTGATAGTAGCTACAAACATTCTGAAATACTAAAACTTCAAGCAAAAGAAGTATTTGAGATCACTCACTACTTACATGTCAGAATTTGCAGAACTGATATCTTTAAAAAAACCCAAAAAAACCCCAAAAAACTCCCAGATGGAATGAAAACTATTTTAAAAAATAAAACCTCTTAGATTGTAAGATCAGAAACGTCTCCCAGCAAGTACTTCACCACTGCTTCACAGACATAGTCTGAAGGTGTCTTAAACAGGCATGAGCCAAAGAAATCACTACAAAAAGTACTATCTAAAACCAACAAACACATAGTAGGATTAAATTCAGCAATGTCACTGTTAGATAAAAATATATTATAGACATTTATTTAGACTAGCATTGGAAACTGGAAATGTTCTTAGTAAATCACTGTAATCTTTCTTGCTTGAAAGTAGAGGTACTGGCTAAAGTCTCAACTGAACATTTCCCTGTGCATTAAGAAAAAAAAAATGATAGGACATTAAAAATAGTGTGAGATGCATATAGTGTGAAGATACTATTTTTTATTACAAACTACATGTCTGTCTCACCTCCTAAAAACTGGTTGGGAAGATATAGAGTCCAGGTATATTACATCCCTGCCTGTATCAAAACTGTTTCATCAAATCTGCCCAAGTTGAACAGAAGGTTTTTATGGTACCAAATCACAGCCTTCCAGGAGCTATTGTGAAGCAGAAATTTCTAACAGTCTTGGGGATGCTCTAAATTATTCTAGGGGAGCTGCCTGGATGCTGATGGATCAAGATTCTGTAAAGATTGATCTGTTTCTCCATTTTTATGTTAACATTCATCCAGATGTATTAACTTAGTTCATGATACAAGAAAATTAATGCTCTTTTCAAGTTAATGTACTGTACAGCATAGTTACAGCACTTTGCAGGACTACAATTTATGCTAATTGACACATAGTTCAAATACATATAGGCTATCTTCATTTGTCTTTCAATAAACTATATGGCTTATGTCTCATTAAAGTACAGAAATAATTTATTGATCTCTAGTACAATTTACTTCTCCATTTAACCTAGAGGCAACCTATAATGCTGTGCTTTTCTGTTCAATGTATTAATTAGTGACATGAATGATGGGTTGCATGAACTCGCAGCAAGCAAGTGCATAATGTAAACTTGGGGAAAAACTGGTCAGCATACTGGAGGGCAGGCAGGGTTGCTCTTCAAAGGGACCTAGACAGGCTGGAGAAATGGGGTGGGGGGAACCTCATGGCTCTCAGTAATGGTACCAGGGGAGGAATAATGCCATTCACAGATACATGCTTGGGACCAACTGCCAGTAAAGAGGCTTTACAGAAAAGAACATGAAAAAGACCTTTCAAAATTTGACTAGAAAAGACCTTCAGCAGCTTTATCTACTGTATATATATGTATATATATATATATGTATATATATGTGTACATATATACATGTATATATATGTATATGATCCTGTATTAAGCATTATTTTGGTCTGATGGCCTTTCAGAGGTCCCACAGAAATCTCTGTTCCTAGTATTCATGAGGTGGTCTCATGTCTTACTACCAGATAATTCTGATAAAACTAAAAAAGCAGTTCCAGCTGCAGATTGTGCTCAATCTTACTTGGTGGTTTTTTATTACAAAATTATTCTTCATTCACAGAGACACTTGCTTTTATTACATGTAATAGATTATTCTGGATTTTCTTTTCAGTTTGCAATTTTTTTAGAAGTCCATTTCTCATAGTATGTCTTGAACATTTGCTACATATTTCTTTACTATGCTTTTTTTTTTTTTTAACATAATAAAACCAATTTTAATCCATCAACATTATGAGCAGGAGAACTTTTACGATTCCAGAAGCTCAGTCAATTTTGTATCTACTATATTTGTTATAAATATTATTTTTTATGACAACATCCATTTCATGCAGCTAAGATAAGGATTATTTTTTTCAGATTTGAGTGTAAAACAGGATTAAGATTATGATTAGTTATGAGTTTAATTTGTATTCCATGCAATTCTATCATTACACACGGTATATAAAAGTATCTGAGAAAGAATCTGACTAATTCCAAAAGATTAAAAGTATTCTAATTTCTCATAAGAAGTGTGAAACTTATTCCAGTCTTGCATAAAAGTAGAAGAAAGAAAACTGGATTTTGTGGATTTTCTGATTCAATACTTTCCTGTAGGTATTGAATAGCCAATTACATTTTCTACAAACATGGCATAGGAAAATCAATATATACAGTCCTTAAACATCACTGATGAGCACCTGAATGCTTGGATATGATCTGCAGCAGTCTCTGGAACTGCACTGTGTTTAGCATATTCTATGCCATTTCTAGGAGGACCATGGACAACTACATCAGGCAGTTTGGGTCAAAAAAGAACAATAGGAACATCTGTCAATAGGATATGATCCATTTGGACTGTGTTTGATTTTGTGGTTGGTTTGTTTGTTTTTCCCTGACATTAGCACAGCTAGGCTTGTGCTCCCATTGGGATTTACCTTCACAGAGGACATGAAAATTAAGCCAGTTCTGAAGAACAACCCTTAAAGTCTTGTTCCCACTTAGTAAACACGTGAAACAAACAACATTACTCATTCCCAAAACATTTACTGTAACTCTGAATTATTTTGGTAACTGTGATGTATGTAATGAATAATATATCTTGCATATAAAATTTGTCACAGAAAACACCTAATTAAATGAAATAAAAAATCACTGATAGACTTCTTCCATCTCTAAGGAGTAAAGCTAATGCACACAGCTAGCATTAAAGCTTAGTACACAGAACATGTATTTTCTACAAATATTTAGTCAGTTTTTTGACATAAATACATCTTTGCCCTTCCCAGTTTCCTTTTATATTTTAATTCTGCAAATTAATCTTTGTCTCAAATTAGCATGTTGGATAAGAATGCAGTTTTGTAGAAAATGCTCAGTATTAACTGGAGCTGTTTTAAGAGAATAGCAAAAAGAAAAGCTGTCTTTGAAGAGCTCTTAAACTTTCTCATGAGTTTATCCTTTGAATTGCATCACCTGACTCAGTTTCACAACAGTACTAAAAAGATGTTGTATTTAATTTTTAAGTAATACCCTGTTTGGACAGAAAATATATAGGCTGCAGTATTTCCTTATCACCTAACAATACTTCATTTCCTGGCATTTCTTCTGGTGTGTGCAGATATGTTACTGATTTTATCTTTTAAGGACATATTAATAATTCCTTTTTGGTAGACTGACCATGCACACCAGGATCATCCTGTCCACTATTTACACAGAGTTGTTTCTGAAGTAAACTTTGTCTAGGCATTAGGAAGGAAGAATGATCCTCTCTAAATCTTAGAGATGGAAAAATAATAAAATGCTAGGATTATAATATATCTATATATATTGGATAAAAAATGTTGGCAACATGCAAACTACAATTTTAGGAATACACATCCTAAATGTTGAACCACCTGTGGAAACAAGCAGTGACTATGGTAGTTAAAAAACTATGGCACAGAGGAATGAGAAAAATGAAAATAAAATAAAATTTCTGGGATGACAACTTCATTTGTGAAGAAAGGCAACAAAATTATACAGAGGAACTTATCTTCTGAAACACAAAAATATTGCAGTTATGTGCAAACCTGGCTTTAAACCAAAGTTCCAGTTGTCCCTGTATCATGATTTGAAGTCTTAGTAAAAGTCTCTAGAACTACTTAATTGCACTACATTTTACCTTTAGTATATTACACCTCAAAGCTATTGGGAATAGTCAGAAAGGTACTAAGTGGTGTAGTGTGAAACATGAAAAAGGCATTTCTCTAATCATAGCGAAAAAAAAATCTTATTAAATAAGTAACATTTAAATGTATATCGATTTCTGGAATAAAATGCTTCCTAATTGTCCCTGGATACTGGGACATTGCTGGACTTATCATTAGCACATAAACAAGACAGTGAAAAGGAAAGTAGATTACCAGGTAAAACCTAAAATCTAATTTACAGAGGTACAGTTGATCAAATGCCAGAAGTCATGCCATGAACAATCAAGCCTCAACAATCAAGATTTGCAAAAAAAATGTTTTAAGCCATGACCTGTACTTAAATTCTCCTTTCTCCTAAAGAACTTAGCTAGAGATGTCAAAAATTAAAATCCACAAATGGGATATAAGGAAGATATTTTCCTTGTAAAGTCAGGCTTTATGCACAATAACTACAGAACACCTACACGCTGTTCAGAGCCTGATGATTAGCACAATATGTGTCAGTGGAAGCATCTGACTAGCGTTTCATCTTGATGGAATCAGGATCTATCAACCCTAAGCAACATAACACTAAAAATAAACAAACAAATACATAAAAGAATTTTAAAATGCAGCATTTGTGTGACGGTTTGGGAGTTGTTCCCCCCCCCCCCCAACTTGTAAAATGANAGGATTAGAAGAAAAGTGGTTAGTGAAGTTATTCAGCAGAGAGGAGAAGCCAGAGTTGCTAGCCCAAAACCCATGTGCCTCGGGACACAGACTGCCCGCTCGAGACACTCTTTATCTTTTTGTAAACATCTCAGCAAGCCTATGAGTGAAGTAGACATCACCATTGTTTTCCTTCACAGCCTATAGCACAATTTTCTCTATTAAAAATATTCCAATTAGCTCAAACCAGCACAATTTGTTAATCCTAAATAAGACTAGAGAGAATTAGTGAAAGAAAACCATACAGAAAACTGTGGTGTAACTCAAGGCTGACAACAGTGTCATCGGTACATGGAACACTTCCTATTGATTTTCAAATTACTGAAATATAATTCATGACTATGAAATCAGAGCCTTCAGACATCAACTAAGTGGATCCATTGGTGATAAAATTAATAGGAACTGAGAGATATTGGTTATTGATAAGCAAAAATCTTCACATAGAGAGTATTGTCTGTCAGCTTACATTAAATAGATAGTTCACTTATAACTGGACTCTCTCAAGAAAGGAAAAAAGAAGTCAGTATTGTACAAGATACACTGAAGTAATTAATAGGCAAACTGTATTTGAAGTTTTAGGTTGCTCTTCTACTGAATTCACAATCCCTTGCCTACTTCTGAGACACACTACTGTGTTTTGCAAGCAGAATTTTTCAGCTATGTTCCCTATTCCAAATAGTATTATTAACATGTATATGAGAACACTAACCACCAGACTGATAAAATTACACAGTAATGTTATATTCTTCCTCCTAGACTTTCTGCTATTTTGGAAAACTATAGCTCTACTGTTTCTAATTACTTTAAAAGAAAGTCAGCTATCTTCAGAGTGAGTGCAAGAAAAAAAACCAAACCACACAGTAAATTCACTTAAGGAGATATATTGACAATCTCTATTTCCAAGTTTTAAATGTATTATTAAAGTGTTTCTTTAAGAGGGATGAGTCCTGCATGCCTCATTCCATACATGTGTCTAATGAATACTGATCTACCAAATCCAGAAAGGTACAATCTTTTAAATACCTACAATAAGGCATGTTTCTAAATAAAAGATAATGAAAGCATCAATCAGATGTGCTTCCCAGAATGTCCTCAAGTAAAGTACTGATACAGTTAGAGTCAGATTCAAACCTCTCAAGTATGGCAACAGAGAAAAGGAAACTAACAAAATGAAAGTGTGGTTTAGCTGAGGCTCAAGTGGTATACACTGATACATGCAGGTTTGGTTAGCACTTCCCTTAAATTCAATTCTGAAAGTGGCAAGCCTCAGTAAGTCTCAATTAGTATTCCATCTAATAAGAAAATTGAAGAGAAATTTAATTTCACAAAAGTAAAGAAAAATAAACAATGATATTTTTTAGTCTAATATTCATGAACTATTAATATATTGTTCGTGAAGCTAAGACGACTCAGGTTTAGACTGTCTACACTTTTGTTCTGTATTACTAACATATCATTCTTTTGCAAAGGGTTTAAATTATATTTCTTGAAAGGGAGTAAAAGAGAAATATTACAATCATAACTGGCATAGGAATCCTGTGTTAAGAGAAAGCAAATGTCTGTGCTCTACAAGACTTCTAGGATTAGTATTTTCTGTAAGAATAAAGCATTGTGACTTCTTTTATTTTGCTTTGATAAATAATGAGGTTTTATAAAATATTAGATTATGTGGCTTTGTAATTTTCAATGTTATTTTAAGAACTATTATTTTATTATTATTAATTATAGAATATATTTCATAATTTTTCCATTTCTAAAAAAATAAAATACTGATCAATAAATGTGCGTACCAATGTACAGCTCTGCCTGCCAGTCACTTTAACATCCAAAACCCTTCCATTCAAAATAAAAAAGCCAGTTCTTGAAACCTGATATGTACAGATCCAACTGTCTCTGTGTCTGCAGGTTTTGCATTTAGAGAAAGATAAATTTGGCAAGAAATAAATCTCCTTATAGTCAGTCCTCAGAGATTAGAAAGGCTAGGGGCAGCTAGACTTATCACTTAACAGACAGGCCAGTTGTGGGAACTATAGGCCTGATACCAAAAACCCCAACAGCCTGTCTGCTCTCTAAGTCCAGCTGCATTCACAAGAAACAACTGGATGAACGAACTGTGCAGTTTATTTATATGCAACACACAGAGATTCTTTAAGATTGCCAGAGATAAACACACTAAGCTCCAAACTACAAGTACTAAACTACAAGCGCCAAACTATCATTGCAGTTGCACATCTAATCTCTCCCGGCATAGCTGAGGTCACAAATCCCTTCTGGGAGGGGTCCATGTTGCAAGTGATAAGTGGAAGAATGGAGTGGTGGGCATCCACCTTGTCCCTTCCAGTCCCCTTGGTACCATGGCAACACTGAGCACTGGGTCTTTACCCAGCCCCTGTGCCTGCTCTGGCCACAATGTCTTTACCAGCAACACTGAGCTCAATACTTTTTTCATTATTTTATTATTGCAACACTTCCACTCCTGACTGCAGTCACATCCACACACTCAAATTTAACTCGTTATGATCTCAGTACCAAGGACAATGATTGAGGCATCCACTTTCTCCTTTTAAAGGGTATTATCTGTAAATTGAACTATCTTAGTAACAGCTTTCATGATAGACGACTTTACACAGGAGATTGGTAGCTTACAATTATAATAACAATAAACATAAACCAGTAATACCAAATCCAAACCATTTAAACACTCTTGAAAGCCAGCTAGTATTCATTGATTATAGATACATTTCACTATCTGAAGGGGACCTACAGGAAGGATGGGGAAGGACTGTTTAAAAGGGTTTGTGGCGATAGGATGAGGGGCAATGGTTTTAAACTGGAGCAGAGTAGATTTAGCTTAGATGTAAAGAAGAAGTTCTTTACAATGGGAGTGGTAAAATAGTGGAACAGGCTGCCCAGGGATGTGTTTGAGGACCTGTCCCTGGAGACATGCAAGATCAAACATGATGTGGCCCTAGGCAACCTGATCTAGTTGGAGGTGTTCCTGCTTATTGCAGGGAGTGTGGACAAGATGACCTTTGAGGATCCCTTCCAACCTAACGCAATCTGTGAATCTACGAATTCTCATATTTCACATGTATCCGTCGCCACTTGTCACATCTTTTTCAAATGCATGTTGAGGTCTTGTGTCATATTAGGGATGTGAACACAGTTGTCTGTGCTGGAAAGGTTTGGATAGCCACAAAGTCCATTTTGCCATAACAGAAATAAATCTAGTTCCATGTGGTTCTGAAGAGCCATTTTTTAAGTAGCTTGAAATTGACAGTTAAGCAGATGTATGCTTTTATGAGTAGTATTAGCAAGTTTCTCTACCTAATAGGCTAATTTACTCATCCATAAGCAAGTACATGTAGTAGCCGACCCAAATCCCCATAATACTTCCATTCCCCAGATTATTCAAGTGGCTGATCCTGGGCCCTGCCACCCCCTCTAAATCTCCCTCTAACATGACTATTGCCTGTTTTATAGGACCTACACAGCGGTGTCAGACAGGAGTCTTTCTACATGGGACATAGGGTCAGGAGACCCAAAGAACATTAGAGTTCAGGTAACCCAGCCCATAAAGAGGTATACACATTGACATCATTAGAATCCCAGATCAAACCATCCTGAACATTAGCAGAGGGAAGATGGCAATCATTATGACATGCCAAGTTTGCACTTGCTGCCTTATATTTTATGCTGTGAATCCACCACAACATCACATCACCACAGATGATTTTTGGGGGGTTATATAATCAGGCCAATAGTATTTAACACACTCATATAGCTTCCAATTGGTAAGGGCATAATGTTGACTCATTTGATACTGGGGCAAAAGAGAATCTCTTGTGTAGTGGTTTGAGGGGTTTCAGGTTATCCCAGATTTCCCAAGAAAACTACAGAGATCAAGATCCATCCCAGGGGACAAACTAGTTGTTGCCCTCAGATATTGTAATTATGACATTCAATCCCATAATCCTGCAAATACTTTAAAAAGTAAGCAGGAAGGTCAATTCATTTTTCTCCCCTTTCCTTTCACCTCTCTGGAGGGATCCTTAGCTGGTAACTACATAGGAGTACTCTGTAGGCTCAAGGCCACAGGCTGCAGTGAATCCGGTCTGTTTGGGGCCTAACTGGGAGACAATGTGGGATGGGAGAAAATGAGCACTGGGGTTTTGGTGGTTTCTGGTTTGACTGGGTTGAACATTTTAGGGGAATTCTCATGTAGCCTGTATCCGTATTAGGTGTTAAGGATTCATGTATGCCATACCTTTTCCTGCACATTGTTAAACACAACCCTTCTGTATTTTCTTCTCCATCTGAGCAAGAGTATTATCATTTTACTGCCCTTTTTCCCTAGAAAAGTAGAACAATCTAAGTCTGTGTGGTGGAAGGTCCAAATTATACCTAGAATGCATATCCAAGACATGTCCTAAACAACCTGCCTGAATATTCACCTTGCCGCCCCGGCCCCCCCCTTCTTCACAGGCGGAAGAAGCGGGAGAGCAGACAAAAGCCTTGGTGCCTCTCAGTCTACCACAGAGACACCATAGTTGGCCTTGTTTTGCACCTTGCTTTGTCTTTGGTAAACACAGAACAGGGATGCTAGGCACGTGCATCTCCCTTTTTTGGTGAAATAACCTAAGATTGGTTCTAGGGGTGTTTTCATCTGTTGCTACTGGTCAAAGATACTCACCAAAATGGTGAAACCCAGCCAACTTGTTTGTTAGCTGCTGCTGCCTCTCTTTTGTCTGCTACCTGTGCGCCATGCATAGCTGGGAACTTGCCTCCCCCACAAAAAGAAGACCTTACCCTGTCTGTCTTCCACACTGAGCCAAGGGACTGAAAGGTTTGTCCCATGCTGGGATGCAGCTGCCACTTGAACTCAGTCCAGCCTGAGTCTGTTTGACTCTGGTCACGTCCAGGCAATGACCTAGCAATGGCCTAGTAACAAGTTGCAATATTGGGACCTGCCAGCCTGCCTCTCCAGCCTTAGAGTCGACTCCTTTATAGCGTGTAATAATACAGCACCCGATCGGACTGCTCCAGCCCCTAAATCTGGATCCTGCTTCACCCAGGTAGATGACCACTCCGATGGCCTCCTGAGAGCCAGAGAGGATTTGCCTCACGTCCATGGAACTTCTTAAGACAACCTGCTCAATTGGAACTACAACAGTAACATCCTGCTGCACCATCACCACATGGAAGGCCACCACGTGGCAGGGACTATATTTTTTCTCCCTTAGGCTTCTACATATACTTTTAGATTACGAATATTGAGACTCTGACCACTATGTAAACTAAGTTTCTTTTCTAAAGTTTGTGAAAGTTTACATTTAACCTTTAAGTGGCAGTTCGTGCTGCAAGACCCTCCAGTTGTTTAAATTTTCTAAAACCTTTCCTAAAATCACTTCAATACAACTTGACTGCATATATGCATTCTGCTAAAATAGTTTTACCAACCACATAACAGAATCTCTGTGTGTTAACTGTAAATAAGTTTGGGGAAATTTTCTTTATATACATTTAATAAACTATTTAATAATTTTATATGGGCCTCATTACAATTCACTTCTAACCCAGATTCAAATCCCTCCTTAACAGTCTGTTGTGCTCTTATACAAACAAACTATGACATCTTGTCAAATGGTATATAACTGCAGAGGCCACTGTCAGTCCCAAACCAGAAACAACTGTAGGTATGACCATTTCTGTTGTTACAGTCTTAGCTTCTATTCCACTGCATGCATCAGGATGTATTCATAGGTTGATTATATTGCAGGACATAGGTTGCTCACCCTCAGGGCCATAAATCTGTTGTATCTCATAAAACCCAATTGCAGGGGAAAGTTACATTTGTATTTTCACAATATGCACACTGTATTTTACTAATGATGACAAAAATGAACAGCTGACTAAATCACACAGCAACCCAGTTTCTGTCTGTAGAATAGGGAGTTACTATTTGAGGGTATGCTTTGCATTCCATAATTTCAGCAAGCTATGTCTGTGGGAAGAATACCCATAGGAAGGGGGTCTTCTACAGACATAGGTGGGAGAAAACTAACGGTAATGCTGGATTCATTTAGAGCATCTGCAACTCCCTGTATCTAAGTTAAAAACAGGTTATCATTTAAACCATGTGTGGCTTAGATGGATAAAGTTCACCTATTTTCACTCTGAATATCTTCTTGATTACAGCAGGATGCTGTTCCTTTCCATAACACATGTAAACATCATTGAGCCAAAACATATCTTCGCAATGCAGACTGTAAATGTCACGCTTGCCAGCTCCAACTATAATTGATATCTAAGTGTGTGAATATGGAAATTGCAGCTAGCACCTTTGTTCAAAATCAAAAGTTATTCTGTCAAAAACATTTGGTTTACAAGCACGTATAAAAATCAGAAACAAAATCACACCACACATAGACACTAACAATCCCTGTGGACTCGAGGTTAGTGTAGGAGAGCCCTTGGTTCCAGGTGCAGCTTTCTGACATCTGGGTTACCTGGAAAATATAAAAGAAGATCTCTTGGCACCTGTCTAACAGGCACTCATTAAGTTAGAAAGACAGCATTATCCATGTGGTACTAATTCAATGGATTTTTCCAGAGTTAGCCTTTGCTTCCCAAGCATAGAGATTCTCTGGAGTTGTTAATACCACTGCTACCATCCTGATCTGTGGTAGCTTGAGTAACACACATTGTCCTGCATAAAAACCTGTAGGGTATTTCCCAAGTTTCAGATGCATCTCTGGTATAATTGTAGCAGTAACACAGAAAGCTTTCATTTTATGATAGCCATTTCCACTCCATCTATTGCTTAACCAATAGATGGCATTGGAAGGTCATAGATGCCATCTAGTCTCCTGAGTTTTAGCAAATTGTTTGACCAGACAGTTGTTCCCTCAACAATACCATTAGCTTGGGGATAATATAGAGTATGAAATACTCAACAGATGCCTTCTTCCTTTCCCCTTTCTTGTACTCTTGTGACAGTAAAATGGGGCTTGTTACCACTTTGCCAGAGTGTTTTCCCAGACTGGAGGAGCTTTACCCAGGTGATCTTTGTTAAGCTGCAGACAACACCGTAACAGGCAGCCACTGTCTGCATAATCTTACAGAAACAGACTGGCCTTGGGCTATGCCTTCATGATACAGATCAGTTCATCCACTATGGCCTCCATTTATGTGTAGCCATTCAAGTAAGTATTCCCATTCATGACCATCATTTATGACATCAGCTTTTTGTGACCAGGCAAAGTGATTAACTTGTTGTTAAACTGAGCAACTATGGATGCTGATTAATTACATCCTTTCACCCAACCAATATGCAGTGTTCCTTGCTCTCCTTTTTCTAGTAGCTGTTTCCAGCTGTCAGTTTGCCAGACTGGTATCCTGTTCACTTGCCAATTAGCAGCTGCCCAGTCACTTACCACTCTGTAGCACCTTTAAAGATAGCATATGAGTTGGGGAGGGTGGGGGGTGGTAGGGAGCAGATAGAGACATCAGGCCCGCTGGACTTCTCTGTGTCCAGAGAGGGGAAGTGAGATGAAATATTGTACAAGGGGGTATTGTGTTGTTTATTAACTTATAAATGCATGCAAATTTGCCTTGTATATGTTTATTACCTTTTATATTTTTATATTTAGTCTACTTTTGTTAGCATAATTTCATTTAACTTCCAAAGTTCTAATTAAGTGTGGCAAATTTACTCTGAATGTAAATTTCCAATTTGTTGGGGTGCAAATCCAAACCACAACAATTCTTTTGGCACCCAGCACGCAGCTGGCTTCGTTGATTCGTTTATTAAAACTCAGAATAAGGAAGTTCAAAATAATTTTTTTTTATTTTGTGGCTTCTGTTCTCCCCAGTCTTGACCTAGATGTTTTATCGGTGCTTTGGTTTTTATATTTGTGGATTTTTTGCCAAAAGACTGTGGCATGCCTTGGAGATTTGGAGATGATTGCATTAATATTTTGGTGCATAACAATGGTACTGTGGTTTTTCTATACAAATTTGTTGAATTTTTTTTTCCCTGTAACTGAGAGCCAGTTTGGGGAGTTGAATTTTCCTGTAATCTTCCCTCTACGCCTGAATTTGTTCATTATTGTTGCTGTAGCATGGTTAGGATTTTTACTTATACAGTTCCACATGCTACTGCACATAACATTCTTTGCTTGGAGAGAGAAATTATGTGGAGACACAATACTCCAGAGATAATTGAATCAATGGAACTCATTTTAAGAACAATCTCATACAAAATGGGCCAAAAAGCATGGCATCTAGTGGATATACCACATACCTTATTATGCAATCCCAAGCACAAATCCAGGCTGGGTGGTGAATGGCTGAGAGCAGCCCTGAGGAAAAGGACCTGGGGGTCTGGGTTGATGAAAAGCTCAACATGAGCCTGCAGTGTGAGTGCAGCCCAGACAGCAACTGAGTGCTGGGCTGCATCAAGAGNACAGGTTGCCCAGGGAGGTTGTGGCTGCTCCCTCCCTGAAGGTGTTCAAGGCCAGGCTGGATGAGGCCTTGAGGTCCTTGTACTAGCGGGAGGTGTCCCTGCCTATGGTAGGGGGTTGGAACTAGATAATCTTTGAGGTCCCTTCCACCCTCAGCATTCTATGATTCTATGATTCTATGCACCAGCTTCAGGAAAGATTGAATGTTATAATGATTTGCTGAAAACTACCTTGAAAGCAATTGGGGGTGTAATTTTAAAAAACTGTGACAAACATTTAGCACAAGCAACCTGGTTGGTCAATAGCAGAAGTTCTGTAAATTTTGCTTGTGCATCTCAGTCAGATCTTTTATAAAAGGTAGATGGTCATAGAGCTCCTGGTATTTGTCAAAAGTATCTGTTGGGGAGAGCGGTTTGGGTATTTTCTCCTTCGGGTGAAGGTAAACTTGTTCCAGTAGTGGTTTCTTCTGAGGTCCTGGTCATACATACTGGGTAATGTAAGAGAATAGTGAAGTTCAGTGTGTTCCACAAAGAAATTCAACTCTAGCTGAGAGATTCTGAATTCAGAATGTATGAGAACAGGCTCTTTAGAGTTTCTTAAGTTTGCTTTCAGGTACAACGTGGTGCCCAAAAGAAGAACCCACGATACATGAGCACGAACACTGTGTCACCTGGGAGATCCTATTTTGTCTCATCTGTGGAGAGACAGACTGTTTCCTCTTTCCTAAATTTTTCATTGACTTTCACCTTAGCTAGCCAGAATGAAGAATGAACTGAAACCTGAACCTTTGCTACTAACCATTTTGATATTGTTTTTAATTAGATGGATGGTTTGATACAGACATTAGATAAAAGGAGTGGATCGTTACAGTTTAGAACTAGTGCCCTAACCCAGTGTCTTAATTGTAAGCAAGAATTTTTCTTTGCCCAGAGAATTCCAGTCTAAAGAATAAATAAATTAGGATTGGACATAGAATAATAGTTAGACATAGAATAATAGTTAGATATGTTTATCTAACTCCACTGGTCTGCTCAATACCTTATGTTTTGCTGTACTGCTTACTCTTACTCTCTGGCTACCTTCTGCTTGGCTTTCAGGCTGTTCTACCTCTGCTCCTGACCTTTTATTTGCCATATGACTCTCCTTTGTTTTGACTTTGCAAAAGATACAAGGGGAGAGGTGGAGACAGCAAGCCCTCTGGATCTCTTTGTGTCCACAGTGGGGAGGGAGCTGAAATACTGTACAAGTGGGTAATGTGTTGTTTATCAGACTGTAAATACATGTAAATGTGCCTTGTATATGTTTATTATCTTTTATACCTTTATATTGAGATTTGAGTACCCCTAAATATTAATGACAAGAGGGTCTCCACTCTCTTGTGGGTTTATGTCCCCAGCTTAATAAGCTGTTTGAGTAATTAGTGAGTAGTTGTGGTTTCCTGGGGTGGTAGTTAGAAACAATCCAAGTCCCCAGTATCCTTCTATCTTGTCCTCACCCAACAAGACCCAGTCTCTGCCTGTGAGGTAAACCCACCACATGTACTATGTTTCTGATTCCTCGAGGCCGTGGGAATATTTTTCCTGCAACTTAGCTAGCTTGGCAGGGGACCAGGGAATGGTAAGCATTGTAGTGATGGTTTCTCTATCTGCTTCTTCAGCAGCTTCAGTTTTATTTAATGGCTGAATCTATATTGGTTCTGGCATAGGGTCAGGGTCTTGCTCTGGATCATTGTCATCATATGTCATCTAATGTCTCCATTCCACATTTTGAAACCCTCAAAATGTACCAGCTTATAGATGTGCTGGACTGAATTAGGGAGTGGTCCATGGGAGATTTGATCAAGTAATTTATCTGTTCTTTCCTGCAGCTTGGTTTATTGTCTCATCTGCATCCATTAGCTCATATTTACTTAATAGAACATTATTTTTAATTAAAATAGTATCTCCTCATTTTTTTTGGTTGCACTCATGTCTCTTTTTCAAAAACTAATGACATTTTAAGTACCTTGTTCTCTGATTCAGAATTGTATATTCTACATTTGCAATCTTTTCAGGAGGTGAATATTTGTTTTCTTTTTGCAAGGCACCAAAAGCAAAAATAACTCCTTTACTGGATCCTATTTTTAGTTTCCATTGACTTCTACATTGTTCTGTTCACTCTACTATCTTGTCATCATCCTTCCAAAATTTCTGGGCCTACTCTATTCCTGCCTGGGACAGTGTACACTTGTGTTTCTGTAGCAGTTTATCCATGGCAATCCTGTCAATCACAGCAATTTAACATTACATTGGTAAGAGATAATCCCCTTATGCTCCAGCCAATCCTCAGAGATTAGAGGGGCTACAGGTGGCTGGACTTACCTCTAATAGATAGACCCAACACCAGATACCCAAACAGCCTGTCTGGTGTAAGTCAGAAGAAATTGGGTGCACAAACAGTACAGTCTATTCAAATGCAACAAACAGAGATACTTCAAGGCTGACAGCAATAAGCACACTGAACTACAGAGGCACTATATTAGCTCCAAACTACAACTGCAATCACACACTCAGTCTCCCGGAGAAGCACTCAGCATATCTGAGGTCTCAAATCTTACCCAGAAAAGCATCCCTTCTCCAGAAGCTGTGAGAGGGCAAACACATTGATCTGTCCTGGCTCTTTGGCACTGAATTTTCAGTCCCCTCCAAATGAGATATGAAATTGGGGCAATATGTATGCCTTGTTATCTACATTTATGCAGAATGTGGGAGTGGGACTGCAGTCAATAATCACTCCTAGTGGTCAGCCGGTCACTTAGCAGTTGCACGAGATGCTTCTTGAGTTTCTGCTGTGACTCCTCTGGTCAGGAGTGTTGCAGGTGTTAAGTGAAAGAATGGAGTGGTGAGCTTCCACCTTGCCCCTTCCATTCCCCTTGGTGCCACAGCAGCACTGACCACCGGGTCTCCACTCAGCCCCTGTACCAGCTCTGGTCACCACATTATCAGCAACATTCTGTTCAGTATTTTTCCCACTATTTTATGCTTCCAGCAGCAGGAAACAGGACATCTTTTCTGCTTTAGCTATTTTAGATGTCATATTTTTCCAAATATATGCCTTATCTTTTGCCTTTCTAATAGTTAGGAAGTATTAAATAGATTGATGCACGCAATGACAATTCTGAGGAACATAAAATCAAGTATATTGAACTTAAGGTAGTTTCAGTGTCTTTATGGATTTATGTTTGTGAAGCACAGAAAAAGTACTCATCTCTAAAATACTTTTAATGTGTCTTTGTACTGCTTGAACAGACTTTATATAATGTGTGCTCCCAGGGAGCTTTGTTTTTGTCTGGAGCTTTATGACCTCTTTTATTGTTTACAAATGGTCTCATTCAAACAGTCTAATGCAGTTCCCAGTGGGTGGACCTGTAGCTACCAGTCTACTATGTTCTACAAGGACTCAGCCCAGATTACAGTATTTTTATGGGCCTTGAGCCAATCTGCAAAGGAAAACAGGTTTAGTTACACAATTACGTTCCAGAATACTTTAAAATAAATTATCAGTTGAATTCAGAATTCCTTTGGGACTCCAACTGCTGTGTCAGATCATTGTTCACCCAATTACATGGATGGAAAGGTACTTCCTATTAATGGCAATATTAAAATATTCCAAGAATATTATAGCTATTCACATATACATCTGTGAACATTCAGTTTGACATCAACACTAGCAATTCATTTAACTAAGAGAAAGGTAAATTATACTGTAGCTCAGAAATTGTGAGAAACAGCTTAGGTTTTGACCATCTGTAATACAAAAAATTATCTGATAAGTTTGCATGGGAATAGAGAAAGAAAGAGAAGGAAAAAAAATTATAGATGTGTATGGAAGTAATTTATAGATGCGTACGGAAGTTGCAAAGGCATACTGGGCTGAACCTTTTGCAGGGTTACCTTTCCTTGTTGTCTACCATGGGAACAATGTAATTAACTTCTAGGATTAAAGTCACACATTATTGAAATATATATTTTAAAGGGTTTGGATAATAACTCACAACCCATCTCACCCATCTCACACTGAGTTTTAACTGAGAGAAAACTACTGGTCTCAATGTTCTAGCTATCCCTTCCCCACACCTCACCTGAAAACACTAGAAAACTGAAAAATATTGGTGAATTCAAACACTTCCCAGGCTGCCTTCTTCCCATGAATCTGAATATTCAACAGATTTTACTAACAATTTCTTACTTCACTGAAAGTCAACCCAATTTTCAAATCAGTTATATGCTGAAATTGTACATACTCTGAGGAAACCTGGGTGGATTGTCGTTCACATCGGTGAGTGTGATGTTTACAGTTGTTGACCCTGACAGCCCTCCAACCTGCCCAGCCATATCTTTGGCTTGAATGACAACGGAATAATGCTCTCTGGCTTCCCTGTCCATGTTGTGCAAAGCAGTCCTGATGATTCCTGTGATGGAAAGAAAAGAAACAAACAAAAAAAGATCAGCATCACCCTGTTCAAGCAAACAGAAAGCCTAGGCATACCCTCTTCTTTTCAGACAAGTGGAACATGGCAGTTCTTCCAGAAATGTAAAGCAGTTTTAGAAGCTATTTTTGGTGTCTTTTAAGTAAATATATAGTATGTCATAGAACCATAGAATAATAGAATCACAGAATGGCAGGAGTTGGAAGCAACCTATGGAGATCCAACTCTCCTGCCAAAGGGCAGACCACACAACATGTCCACAGAGAATCTTCTAGAGAACACTCCACAACCTCTCTGGCCAACTTGTTCCAGTGCTCCCTTACTCTCACAACAAAGAAGGTTTCCCTCACATTGAGGTGAAACCTCCTGTGCTCCAGTTTGTCTCAACTGCCTCTCAGTCTATTAGAGGGCACCACTGAAAAGAGACTGGGCCCTTCTTGACACCAACCTTTCAAATACTTGTAAACATTAACAGCATCCCCTCTCAATTTTCTCTTCTCCAGACTAAACAGCCCCAGGTCTCTCAGCCTTTCATCATAAGACAAATGTTCCAGTCCCTTAGTCATTATTATATCCCTCCTTTGGACTCTAATATTTCCTTATCTCTCTTGAACTGAGGAACCCAGAACCGCACACAATACTCCAGATGTAGTCTCACCAGGAGAGAGTAGAGGGGAAGGTAAACCTCCCTTAACCTGCTGAACACANGAGGGGAAGGTAAACCTCCCTTAACCTGCTGAACACACTATTCTTAATTCACTTCAGGACACCATTGGCCTTCTTGGCCAAATTGCTGTGCCATGGATAACTTATTGTCCACCAGGACTCCAAAGTCCTTCTCCCTGGAGCTGCTTTCCAGCAGGTCAGCTCCTGATCTGTACTGGTACACGGTGCTATTCCTCTCCACGTGCAGAACTCTACAATTATCCTTTTTGAACTTTATTAGGTTCCCCTT